>JABEVN020003572.1:0-17708 GCA_013146195.2 Codonopsis lanceolata | reverse complement strand
TTAAAAAAGCCCCTTTGTTTGTTCCATATAATAGGTTGAATAGAGATAGATCTGGGACGCCAAGACGAGGAAAAGACCGAGAAAAGTAAGATCCCCTAAACAACCGGCCTTCAGTAAAGCTGGCAAGAAATAAGGTGTTTTTGTGCGAGCAATAATGACTTGGGCGTAACTTCGAACATCGCCATAACAAGGCTTGATTTGGCTTTCCATAGCTCCCACAAAATAATAGAGGGCGCGATGATGTGAGTGGGAGTGCGGTGTATAACCACCACCGGGAGCGCACGAAGCTATAAAGAGGAGCTTGCACGCGACACCCAGACGAAGTAAAAGAATGACCAAACAAGCTCGAGCCGTGGGACTGTTTAAGAACACGTGAGAGAAGGTTTCAAGATGCCCTTGGTCGCAACAATAGCAGCAATGGAAGCAATGGCAATGCCTTTTTTGATAATACTTTCGTCAATGGGGATCTTTTGACTCCATAATTTCCACATGAAAAAGCTAACATGACTGGGCAAATATTTGTGCCAAATATGTTTAGCCGAGAGAGAGATACTGGAGGGAGAACGGATAATATTCCAGGCAGACGACAAAGAGAATTTTCCGTTGGAATTCGTTGTCCAACAAGGAATGTCAGGATCCTCAGATAAAGATAGACGCATATCTTTGATAAACTGAGACACTTGAGGATCTATGAGGCAAAGCTGAAGCTGATCTTCGAACACATCTTTAACCCGGTCTAAATTGCAAGAAACAGGCTTGGAGAAACAACCTTTGAGGGACCAGTTATCAAACCATAAAGAACAGTGACCTTTACCCACTATCAAACCAATATGTTGTTCAGCCATAGAAAGAGCCCAGCACATACGACGCCAAACACTCGAACCCATAGAATTAGCGAGGGTAGGATGGCCATTACTACAATAGTTTTTCAATATGAAGTGAGCCCAAAGGCTAGAAGTACATCTGAAGCGCCACCAGAGCTGCAAGGAATGCGCTTTGATAATATCTGGAATGGCCCGAATTCCGACACCACCTTCAGAAGTCGGCATACAGCACTTATGCCAAGCAACCCAATGAAATTTCAGTTTACTGTCAATCGAACCCCAAAATAAATTAGCAAGGATTCTGTTGATGAGGTTGATGATATAAGAAGAGGGATCTAATATAGCAAGCTGATACATAATAATCGACTGAAGCACTGAATTAATGAGAGTGATTTTGTCGGCTTGATTAAGAAAAGAACCCGACCATGAGTTTATCCGGGCTTGAAGTTTGGCTATAAGGGGGTCAAAAAAACTCTTCTTTTTCCTGCCCTCAAAGATTGGGCAACCTAAATAAGTAACAGGAAGAGAACGAGGCGAAAACCCAATATGGTGACGAATATTAGAAATTCGAGAAGAAGAGGTGTTAGACGAAACCATAAAACAGCTTTTCTGAGTATTTATGAGTTGACCCAAAACTCGTTCATAGGCTGAAAGAAGATTCTGATGCTTAATAAGAGAGTGCTTATTGCCATTGCAAAAAATTATGACGTCATCCGCAAAAGCGAGGTGAGATATGATGGGGCAACCACTCGAAGATGAATAAGCATAATGGGGTTGAGAATTCTGAAGATCATTTAAACCCCGACTTAAAACCTCTGCATCAATAATGAATAAGCTAGGAGAGAGAGGATCTCCTTGATGGATACCCCTTGATGAAGGAAAGAAACCCGCTGGGCAGCCGTTGATAAGGACGGAAAACCAGTTATTGGATATGATGCGCCAAATCATGTCAATAAAGCACTCACCAAAACCAAATTTTCGTAAAACCTTGATAAGAAAGTGCCAATTGATCCGGTCAAAAGCTTTAGCCATGTCAAGCTTGAGAATAACATTTGAACCATTGACTTTCTTTTTCAAATGAAGGGATAATTCTTGGGCCAATAGAATGTTATCCTGAATTAATCTTCCCTTGGTGAAAGCGCTTTGATTGTCCGAGATAATGCAGGGCAGAATGGAGGACAATCGAACAGAAAGAAGTTTAGAAAGGACCTTGCTACAGAAATTGCAGAGGCTGATGGGGCGAAGATCCTTGAGGCTGGAAATTTTGTCTGTTTTGGGAAGCAAAAGAAGAGAGGTACTAGACCAAGCCTTGGGAATATCAAACCCCGCGAAAAACTCCAGAATAGCCAAATGTAAATCAGCAGCTGTGACGCCCCGCTCCTTCGTTATCTCGGTTTGCGTGCTATACTTGCACTTTTTCCTTTGTTGAATGCATGCTTGGTTTGCGAGAGGGTCTAGAGGTTTTGAGAGACCATATTAAGACCAAAACATTATTAAGAGACTTCATATAGTTGTTGACTTGCTAAAGTCACAAGTCGTGACTCGACGATAGTCGGAATACGACGCGATTGAGGGTTTGCTTGCGTTTTGTGTTCGTGACCTCGGTTTGGGTCCTAGACCTCTTTAAGATGATTTATTAACATGTTTAGATGCATTAGACTTCAAGTTGGAGGTGTTCCTTAAGTCTATCGATGATTTGGAAGTTTTGGAGATAGTCTCTATCGCGTAGTTCGAATCGAGTCGCTAATCGCCTCTCCTTTGGGATTCTTATTCACCTAGTTGTTATTCAACTTTCTAGAAGTGTTTAAGCTTCTTCATTAGCCCTTATACTTGCCTTAAAAGTCTCCTTTCGTTGCTGGATTCGATTGCGAGTTCATTCGTCGCTTCGGTTGCGTTGTTGCACCCTTCCCGGTTTCGCTCCGAGTTGCGGGAGTTGTTCGGTGTGTTTTAGACTTGTTTTGAGTTAGGTTAAACCTTAGAATGGTTGCCCATAAGTTTGGGATCATTTAGATCAAGTTTAGACCAAGTTTTGGAGGTTCGAATGAGCCGAGGCGCCCGCCTGGAACATAGTGAGGCGCCCGCCCTCAGAATCGAGAACATCTTTGTGCTGGGTAGAGCCCAGTGGCATGGAGGGAGTGAGGCGCCCGCCTCAACTCCAGAATGTGCGGGATTTTGCCCTGTTTTGTGTTTGGGACCGAATTATACCTATTCTACCCTCATTAAACCCCTTCTAAACCCCTTCCTAACCTCTCATACTTAGCCCTAAACATGTACTAACATTAGTTAGAAGTTAATTAAGGTTAGATTAGTGTTTGATTATCCCTAATCTCTACTAATTGCACTTGAGAAATGTCCTTTGTGCCCTCCTTAATTTGGGGGTATAAATACCCACAACCCCTTTGTTATTTGCTGAAACCATTTCATTTCTTCTCTTCCACAATACGTATTAGAGAGAGAGGGAGGAGGCTTGGAGATTCAAGCCCTAGCTTCATTCTTCCTTCGATCCAAGACGATCCGACCAACCGATTTCCTTCAAACTTCGGAATCTTGAAGCCCTCGACGAGTAGAACAACTTCACCGATCGGATTTGTGTTCTCTTCGAGTTTTCACTCAAGCTAGGTAAGTTACTTTCTTTTGATTTTGGTTCATTGGCCCTAAGGAAAACAACTTATATGCTATTTGTGGGCAATGAACACTTGATATGCTATGTTTGCCCAATTTTGGGGATTTTTGGAAGTATGAACATGTTAGGAGCATTTGTAGATGACTTCTATGGTTGTTGATGTGAATGATTATCCTTCATATTGTGTTTCTAGGATTGGGAGCATGCTAGAAATCATGTTTACATTATATTTGGGTTTATTATGAAAGTATGCCTTTGATTGGGGCTTTGGATTTGTGAACTCTCTATATATTACGAGAATGATCACTTAATTGAAATTATATGGTTTATGAAATGGGTTGTGATCTATGTTGGGTTTTGTTTTGAATTTTAGGCTTGAGAATCAACCCCCAACTTATTGGAGAAATTGTTGTTATTTGAAGCGTGTGTTAATGTTGATATGGATGAAAGGTTTGAGAACGAAACTTAGTATGTAGACTCTACAGAGTCGTAATAGGTTCGATATTGTGCTAACGAACTCGGGTTGAAGTCCTACGTCATTTGGGTTTCGTTGACTATGTCTATGATGAATTCTTGGATTTTAGGCTTGGGAAATAAGCCCGGATTATTTTTGGGATAAACTCTATAAACTTGAATGATGTGCTAATCTTGGGTTGTATGAAATGTGTATTTAATGAAGTGCGATATTAAGACTCAATGGAGTCATTTTAGGTTCAATAAGATGTTAGTAAGCCTTATGTTGAAATCCTACGATGTTCGGGTTTGGTTGGTTTTGATTGTGAGTACCCGAAAGATCTCGAATTGTGTCCCCTTTGTGACACCCATGATATAGAAGCTTATTGGGATTTATTTAGAGCGTCGTCGTAGAGCACGGAGCATTAGAGACCAACCTATGACCTCGTATGCCCTTAGGAAATGATTGTTTGAATGAGTTCCCTCTTAGGGAATTTGGTCGCGTGCACATGATAGCACTCCCGGGGTTTTGACTACGAGTTAGTTTTGGTACCCTCGAGATTGGTTTGAGAAGTCGATTAATTATGACAATTGGGACTATGGATGAGTCCGGTGTGCTTTTGAGTGAAACCAAATGCTAAGCCTTGTTTGTGGTCGTTCTTAGATTAAATAATAGTCTTTGATTTAATCTTGAGTAGAGGACTATAGTAGACCCCATGTTGTGAATTGTTGAGCTTATATGCTATTCTTGAATTGGTGATGACTTGAGGTTTATGAATACCTCAATATGTGGTTTCGAACTAAACTTACAAGTTAGTTGAACGTGTTAAGTGTGTACATTTATGTGCATGGTTTATTGGGTTTTGTAGAGCATTATGACCTACTTGCTTTGATGAATCCTTTTGTGATGAACTTGGTCTTATTGGTTTATACAAGTAAATATCTACTTGAGCATCTTGATTTCGAGTCCAGCTGGCGTCTTGGTCGTTTTGTCGGCAATGGGACGATTCATAGACTTTGGAAACATTCGCTATGAATCGCCGCATTGGTACTATCCTCACCATGTGGCCAATGGTGGGATGTGGTCTCGTATTAGCGGCTCTAGCACGATATTGAGCTCCCATTTCTCATCCTCGGGTTGGATAGAATGTAACGAGGTACTCATTAAGGAAAACTGATGAGTTATGATCATTTGAGGAATGAAACCCAGTTTATGATCATTTGAAGGGCTAGGCCCAGGTCCTGATTTTACGTGCTTATGTATAAGCACTTATATGAAAGATAACATGCTATGTGGTTTATGAAGTTTATGTTACATGATGACTTGATACAAGTTTATTATTGGTAGACCATAAAGATACCATGATTTTATACATGTTTGTGCATTATGCCATGCCACGCCATGCTATGCCATATAATTGCATTTAGTAACTTACTGGGTCATTATGACTCATTTCGTGTGTTGTTTTCCTTAGTTTTTGCAGTGATCTCGTTAGTACGCGTGGCGGCCGGATAGTGATTCCTAGAAGGTGGTCTTAGGGCTTTAAGCTTGGGTTTATTATTATTAAGTTATTTTGTATTTGTGAGACACGATTGTAAAGTTATGTAGACTTTACTTGGGTAGATTATGTTAGTATTTTGTTATTGTATTATTTTGGTAGCCGACTTGTTTGGTCGTTTGTATCTCTTATGAGTTGTTCCTTTTATTATTCGAGCATGCTTTAGCTCACCCATTCTAGTATTGTTGGTATTGTCATCTCCGAGCCGTTAGTCGTGAGACTTGGGTTTAGTTGTTAGAATTTGAATATCTTATTCTTTTAGTTGATTTATTCCTCCGGCATGTTATAGCCGTTGAGTTGTCGTTTATCGAGGTTGGTATTCTTGATTCACCGGCCTTAGGATGGCCGATGGTTTGTTGGTGCGTGCGCATTGTTGCGTCACGTGCGTCGTAGATTTGTCGAGATAGTCGTCTCTCGGCCTCGTATTCCTTAGTTTACAATTATAAGTTTGGGTTCCACTTTTGATTTGCTTCCTGATTTTAGTTTTTGGTTATTCGGTTTTTGCCATTATGGCTTTACATTCCTGTTTAGGGTTTGTTGGTTCAACTCTTGACTCGCACCACTACGCTTAGCGGGTGCTTGTCCGTCTTTAGCTTGTCTTGACGACGACCTTGGGATTTCGCATTGAGTCGGTCGTCAGGCAGCCTATAATGTCCCAACAAGCCGTGAAGAATTTCCAAATCAGAATCCATCTAGACACAGACACTTGTCACCGCTAAGAGAAAAAGTGGCTTCCTTAATTTCCTCTATGCTCGGAGGTGTGGATAGCTTTTCATTCGCTCTAGAGAAATTAACGGCGGAATAACATTAAGCGAGATCATCATCAAAAGTGTCACAAGCTTAGATTAGTTGTTCTTGGAAAAAATTTATCGCGACTTTGGATGTCTTCCTTGGTATTAATTTACGTGCCATTTGAGTCACAATTTTAAGAATAGAGAGCTTGTTGTGAGTTTGTTTCACCGACGCATGGAATAGCTTAGTGTTGCCAACTCCCTCCTTAAGCCATTTTAAGTAGGACTTTTGCCGCCAATAATCCTCTTCAATTTTAAGCTTCTGTTTTAAAATAGCTTGGGCAAGGTGAAGTGCTTCGCGGTTACTTTCATTATTACAAGCTTCATAAATAATTTCCTTTTCCAAAACAGCATCCTCCGCATCTTTAACTGCTTGAAAAACGTTACCAAAAACCAGCTTATTCCAACTTTGAAGAGCTTTTTAACTGGCGGTTTTATAGAGAAAGCTACCATGGGTTACGCCACGAGGAGAGGCCCAAGCTGACGGTTGTGTCTAGAAAGAAGGGTGAGAAACCCAAACATTCTGAAATCGGAATTGGGTAGGAGAATGAACCGTGAGCTGGGAAATATTCACAAGAAGAGGGGAATGGTCTGAACAGGTCCGATTGAGATGATCAACTGTGGTGGAAGCAAAAGAAGACCATTGGGAGTTGCAAACCATTCTATCAATTCGCTGAAATATAGTGGCCTGCCCATCGCGAAGATTACACCAAGTGTACTTACTACCATTATATCCAATATCATTTAGCCTAGCTGCATTCAGACAAGCCTGAAAATCTGCCGCACCTTGTCTGTCCCAGCCATGCCCTCCAAGTTTTTCATTAGCAACCAAGACAATGTTGAAATCACCCCGTACCAACCAAGGGGAATTAGAAAACTTTTTGCCCAAGTCTATTAAATCATCCCAAAGAGCGTGTCTTTCTAGCGCTAAACATTTAGCATAGACCGCGGTGATATATGCATGATCCAGCCAAGTATGATGTTGAAGTTGAAGAGTAATTTGCTGCGAAGAATCATTCACAACCTGACAAGTGAAAGCAGATTTCACAAAGATCCAGATATTATTAGACAAGTTACTGAAGTAATGTCGAAACTTTAAGCGACGTGCAATGAAAGACAGATTAGAGGAATTAATCTTAGGTTCACTTATAGCCAAAAAGGATATCTTATGAAGCTTAATCAACTTTTTGAGTCGAGAAACCGTAATATCGTTTCCCACTCCTCTACATTATGAGAAACTACTCGTCATGAAATTGTGGTCACGTGGGTTTGCCATGCATGAGATCTAGTTGCACGATCGGTATTGGGAATAATAACAGGCTTTCGACCCCGTTTTTTTCTTAATTGGAGCTTCCAGATTAAGGGCCTCCACATTAGTATCATTAGTGTCAATCTCCTCGTCTTCAAGAATATTTAAAACCGCAAATCGATTAGGGGATAGCACCGGCTCAGCACGCGAATTCATATCAGGATCATTGCTTTCATCGATTATTTTATTAGCTTGCTGAATAAGTTTAGAAATTTCTTCTATGACAACTTCATGTGTTATTGATGGATTAGTAGGGACTGAAACATTGGTTGTTTGGACTTGGTCATTTTGGGCAGCCGAAACATCTTTTGGACTATTAATGACTTGATCAACAATGGGAGAGTTAATGGGATTTTCTTGAATAGGAACCGAAAAAGGAACATCTTTTGGACTTTTAATGACTTGATCAACAATGGGAGAGGTAATGGGATTTTCTTGAGCAGGAATATTTGATGGGCCAGTAGGTTGAGGGGTAGGGTTTTGATTGGGGGGAGAACTTGGAAGAACCGATACTGGGTTTTCGGCTTCCATTGCTGGGTTGGTTGCTTTTCCTTTGAAGGCACAGTTGGAGGAGCAACTGGTTGAGATTGGGCTGCATCTTTTTCTTGATTGGAACAGTGTGGATGAAGTTTACAATCCACTCCATCGTGGCCTTGGCGGTGACAAAACATGCAATATTTAGGAAGACGTTCGCTACGATGGGTGCCCAATAACAGCTTGAGGGCCGCAATCTATCCATAATCGATGAGGGATCGGTTTAGTGAGATCTATTTCAATACAGATTCTGGCGACACTAGGTCGAGATAGATTGGCAGTTGGAGTGTCAATGAGCAACGGTTTACCTATCATGTTAGCCATGGAGAATAAAGCATGTTTATTAAATAAGAAGATAGGAAGGTTAGGGAAAGCAAACCACACAGGAACAATCGGACTCTCCACATCTGGTCGAAACATAGGGGTCCATTTGAATACCCGCATTGGGAAAGAACCGACGAACCATTGATCCTTGATCCAAAGTCTTTGAAAGTCGGCTTCATGGTTGGTTTGAATAAGCACGTGCTTCGAATCCAGATGACCTAGCGTAACAGCCGCCTTTAATCCGAAAGTTTGAAATTCTTTTCGCATTGTTTCCATAGAGGGACGACCATGTGAAAATTTCCCTACTAAGGTGAGTTGAAAAGGCCGAGAAAGCAGATTTATCATGTCTTGTGAAAGACGTAAGGCAGGCTCTCCTTTATGCGTTGAAGGAGGAATAAAATCAATGGAAGGCTGGGAGGATGGCGAAGAAGATGAGACAATGGAAGCGAAGGATTTTTTGATTATTGGAGAAGGAGGCGTTGGAGGATCTACCTCAGGAGAGGTCGCGGCCATGGCCGGCTCCATGCCGGCAATAACCCAAAAACGGCAAACCCTAAGAAAGGCTAAGCGAAAAAAATTCTAGAGAGAGAATTTTTGTATATGATGACCTCATTTCTCTTTATAACGTTTAATCTTACAATCTCAATCGCTTTTATCACGGTTTTTTTTCATCTCCATTTTATTACTAACGTTTAATCTTACAATCTCATTCGCTTTTATCACTTTTTTTTTCATCCCTATTTTATTACTGTGAAAATTATTGAGATATTATGGTTTACAAGACGATTTACTTACTACGGTTTTACGGTTTTACAGTTTTATGGTTGCGAAAATTTGTATTTGTATTTTTTTTATTTTTAATTGTTATGGTAATTAACTTAATCAATTTAATTTTTTTCCGACCCGTAATTTCGTATACAAAAATTTAAAAAAAATCATAACTTTTGTAATTTGAAAGATTTGTTTGTTTTTTTCTTTTTAACTGTTGTCATAATTAACTTAATCAATTTAATTTTTGTCAGACCAGTTTTTTCCAGCCCGTAATTTCGCATACAAATTATTAATTAATCCCTCCGTTTCGGGCAAAAAGACACCATTTGAAAGTCAATGTTTTAAAGAAAATAATATTTTTAATAGTACATTTCCACAGTATCTACTTCATTTATTGATAAATTCTCAAACTGGCGTCGTGTCATCGGCACGGGCAAGAGTACTAGTATACATATAAAATCTCTCATATAATCATCATGTATAAGTGTGTATATCTATATAGATAGACATCATGCCTCTCGTGGAATTATCATTTATAAGTATGTATATCTATATATATATATATATATACATATCAAAGTCCTCAACACTGTACAATCAATATAACATAGTCACATAGATCTCATGTTTCAACTAACACTTTGTTATCACGTAAGTACTCATTGTAAGCCACGTAAGGGATATAGAAGATGTCGAATCAATGTCGTTGTGTTGCTCCTGCAATCATAATCGTTAAACTGTTTCGTTATTACGATGCACGTGATTGATACATCGATGTACTGAGGACACCCCTTAGCCAAATTAGCATAATCCATGCGCTCTATTAGTTACAACAATGGGTTAACTTCCCCACTGAGGCCAACAGTGGAGGGTGTGTGAACTGTCTCCGGTATGGCGATGCATCGTGACCATGAATCTCATAATTCGTGAAGATGATGCATCGTCCCACCATCAACGTATAAACTTCAAATAATGTCAGCTGGACTTATATGCAATGCACAAGTAGATGTTTACTTGCCATGAAACCAAATAAGGAACGAACAACTCGTCCAATGTCAAGTAGGTTTGTTACTCTACTACATTCATGAAATTATGCATACCATTGTTATAATCAAGAAATCATGTATTGAGCTGAATTGAGTCTTGAAAACAAGTGTCAGGTTTGTACACTAATAAATAACCATAGTTCCAAAAGCTAGTAATCTAGTCAAATAGATTCTAAATGTCGTAGGATCTCACCACGATCCTTGTAAGGTTCAACTGTTCCTAAAGTTTGACTCCGTTGAGTCTTTACTACAATTCATCCCAAATAGGGTATAAATGATGTATGCATATCTAGCCCTTCTACGTTCTCGTTTTAGGCATAACTAGGCTCTTGTTTCATCTAGAAACTTTAGTTCAACAAGTTCACAATTTCACCTATTAGTGAAATCCTAAGTTAATCATAACCAATCATACCATAATTCAACAAATTCACAAATCAAAGGTCATTGAAACCTTAAGGCATTCAAGAGTAAATCATGCTTTAATCAAGAAACACAATGTGCTTCATAAGTCATATTATTAAAACAACATAGAATATTCAATCGTAAACAAGTGTAACAATTATGCATTTAGTCATAACCTCAAGTAGACATAGAAGTTCACATTCTAGAATGTAACCAAACTAAGTCATTAACTAAGCAATCAATCCATCACATATTGTCTAAAACTACTATGCTAGTCTAGGGTCATTAAACCATTGACCTGTGACGAATAAACTCTTCCTATGATGATAATTCATCCTATCTTCCAAATATCCATAGAAATCCATGAATTATACAATTGTCATCCTTAACAGATACAATCCTTGGAATTGTGTCGTAGCTACGATTCTCATCACTATAAGACCTTTTAGAGGTACTCGATGGGGAAACCACCTAAAGTATGGTCAAGATTCACAAAGTGTCCGGACGATACTATTTTGCAAGGCCAAACAGTACAAACAAGTCTTAGATAACAACTTGGCTATCTTGCGACTACTCAAGTGGACTCTATACATAGAGTGTCAATGTAACATCATCCTAAATCATCCTATAGGAAGATTCTTTAATTCGCCGAATCGAAATCCACAAGGTATGCCCAAGATTCCCCAAACAAAGTCATAAGCAAGTTAAGGTGCATTCATTCACGCAAAGCAACTCAAGAGAGTCAAGGTTCTCACATAAATAACCCTAAACCCATAAGGTCCACAATAGGGGTAAATCATGCACGCACAAGTCTCAGGACTTCAATTGAAGTCCTAAAGTATCGCTAACCACATAATACATTAAAACCATTTAAACCATCTTCTATTCAGAATCACACGTTTGCAGTCCAAACTTTCCCCAAAACACGTAGGATATCATCCTAGAGTCATATAGAGCATAATAAACTATTTAGTGACTCATTTGAGTCAAAACATACCATTTGACAACTTAGGTCACAAACCCGATTTCGGGAATTATTCAATATTCGGGTTAGTAAACCCATTGGCCAATTATTTAAAGTCTAAATACCAATACAGTCCCACATAACCCATCTTTAATGACCCCTCATGTTCACATATCAATAGTATCCAAATTTCTAACTTATAGAGTTGATAACATCATATAATTCATAGATTCCTTGTCTATAACATACTAGCATACTATATAACTAGTTTAATTGAAGAAAAAAGGGGTAGTAGCATACCTAGCTTGGAAGAAAAACAAGGGAAAAGAAAATAGAATCGGTGTAGAAGAAGCTCTTCGACAAGGGGAATGTGTTGGCGAAGTCGGAACAACGATTAAGTGGCCGGATCTCCGGCGATCTTCCAACACCTACTAAGCCCACCTTCATCTCACACACTTCTCTCCCTCTCTCTTCTTTCAACCGGTGTTTACACAAATGAGGGGAGGAAGGAAGTTGTGGGTCCCAACGGGCACAATAATAAGCTAGAAGGGGGGGGGTTAAATAGCTTATTATACACTTAAAAACTTTTAAGTAAGTTCTTTGAAAAGTACTTTCAATCTATTGAAAAGATTTGAAGTAGCGGAAGTCTTTCAAGGAAGCTGGTTCAAGTCTGCCGATAAGGACTACCGGTAGACCTTAACAGGTTACTTAAGTTTGCTGTAAAGGATAAAGATAAATAAAGTAAGAAGCAGTTCAATAAGCAGACAAACAGTAAAGCAATTAACACAAGTATTTTGGGATGGTTCACACTATAAAAAGTGCTACGTCCACCACCAAGGCAGTCAACCTTGGATTTAAATAATGCACTATGTTTTCCACTAGATCTATACAAAGAATATTCCCAATGGATCGTGTACAAAATATTGACTTGTGTTTGGGGGTTAAGGAATTAAATATCTGTATAAGCAGGATATTTAATTCGTGCAGAAGAATAGCTTTTTCAAATGTAAACAACAAGAAGTACAAAAATAAATGTTGATGCACAGCTTCTTGTTGTTGTCGAGGACTTCTTGATCTGTTTAGGATCTCTTGAATGCACTGAGTATTAAGACTTAGAGTTGTTGTAGATTTTCAGAGCAATTCGTCAAGTGTGTTTCTTCAGTCTTTAATGGCAGCATTTAGAGCAGGAGCATTCTGGAGATCCGTTGGAGAAGACGAAGACTTAACAGCTCTATTAGGTTGAATGCATTAAATGCATGGAGCTATCAATAAGGAATTTCGTCTTCACAGATATAGAGCAGGGAATGAGTACTGAGATCTTTTGCAGAGACTCGAAGATGGGCAATCTGGATGTCAGATCTGTGAGAGTTGTTACTGCATAGTAGTGATGACCCGCTTCCTGCTTATCGGTCTGCGAAAGTCTTCCTGCCAAAAGCCGCCGCATGGCCAGTGCGATGTCAGGAATGTCTCAATTGAAATTCAAACTGATAAGGATGAATTTAAATTGATCCATTAAGAATTGCTTGACTGGACACGTCATGATTGACCGAGTGGAAACAAGGTCTGCCGTTGAATGTTGAAGCAGGTCTTCCGGTGAAGCTTTGAAGAGGTCTTTCGCTGAACCTGTTGAAGTCCTATAAAAGCTATACTTGGCAAAGTTCTATACACAGTTGCCACGATAATCGATACGCAGCCCAATTAGCCACTGATGTATAAAACTAGTGTAATGTTTGAGCAGATATAAATCTAATTACAATAAGTATCAACAGAAGTCTTTGGTCTTAAAAGGGGGTTTAAGGACTATCTAGCCTTTCAAGTGGCCAAAGGAGGGGTTAATTTTGGGGGTAGGATAGTAATTTCTCGCCAAAAATCATTTTTAAAACAAGTCTGCCCGAAGCAGAATTTGGGTAAGGCGGTCACCTACTCCAATTGACTAGGCGAGCGCCTAGTTACATTTTAGGCAATACAAGGTTCTGGAAAATACGCGGTCGCATGGTCCTTTTTGCTAGGCAAGCGCCTTGTCCTTCAGGAAGAAAAAAAGGTGTCCAAATGGTACCCACCTCAACCCCAAACATCCTAGGGTGTTACCCTACTCAAAACTCATCCGAAACACGCGTGAACAACGCCCGAAACAACCTGGAACGAAACGGATCAAATCACCATAACTAACAATCGATGTAACAAATGAAACAATGATTCGACGTGCAGGAACATGGGATCCTAAGAAAGTCAAGGAGCTGAAGAATAGGATTGAACACTTCCTTAAAGTTTAATAATGATTAAGAGTATCTAAACTCCAAAAGACAAGTTGTTAACACAACTCGAACTCAAATGAACAAACAAAGACGAAAGCTATGTAACGATCGTCGAAAACACATAATCTTCTCAAGGACACTTCTAACATGTACTAGATCGTGTCTAGGCAAGTGAATAATAATAAAGCGAAGACCTAGGGTAAAGCCGAGGTCGCGAGAAATAACTATGCTAGCAAACTATCAACCGAGTCAAGTAACGACCAACGTGGGTTACGACTTGTAACTTTAACAAGTTAGAGTCTATGGAACATATGGAACCAAGGTATTATCCTCTATATAGCCTACCTACACATAACAAGGCCCACACAACAAGCCGAACAAGCAATGCTGTGGCCATTCGACACGCAAAACATGGAAGTCAAACACACGAAGGTTCGAGGTCTTACATAATCTGCATTTTATAGTATAAACAAGAAGTAATTATGATTTTATGTACAAATATTAATTATAAACATGCATAACTGTTATATCTATAATTTATTATTTACTATTTACTATATTAGTAATACATACTAATATTCAACTAATTAAAAAAATATTTAACAAATATTTACAAACATGCATAATATAATATTATACATTTTGTTATATTAGAATTTAATTAATTATAATATTATTTACGTCTAATATTTACGAAGCATGCATATTATAATTTTTTTACAATTAATAGTAACGGGAGCAGACTAGTAGGTGGGTACCTACCTCTTAAAGCGTGAGTATCTGAACCTAGTATATACGCCTAGACTTTAGCCCACTAGGCGATTGAAGTCTTTCCGTGTGCTCTTCTCGAGAGAGAAAGTTTTTTTTCTTTTTGTTGTTGTCATTGTGGTAGGTGGTGTGTGGCGCTATGCCCAGAATAGGCAAAGGCGATGGAAGATGTTTTGTTGGAGTTTCGGCAGAGTAACAATAGTTTTTATTTTTGTTGTTGGTATTGTTGTTTTTGTTGTATTCTTTGAAATTCAGGTAGTGCAACGGTGTTATTTAGCTTTTTGATCGGCTTGACGGGGCAAGGACCGAGGCTCGGATGAAGGTTTGTGGGGCAAGGAAGGCTGGCTCAGGCAAGGAGAGGAGGCTTGCTCGGAGCAAGGAAGGCTCGCTTGCTCGGGCAAGGGAGGAGTGGAAGCTGGCTGCCTTGAGGGAGAAAGAGAGAGAGAGAGAGCTGAGAGACTCTTGATGTGTAAATGAAGGATTCAGGGGCCTCCTTTTATAGGCGCTGGGAGTGATTGGCTACTGGCGGCGGCTGGAGTGGGGGACTTGTACACTGTGCTGAAAAGGTGAGAAATATAATGTACACAGTGGCTGAAGAGGAAGCTGGAGAAGCAGATTTGGGAGCGGTGCCCAGATATACTGGTGCCGCGCCGCGACTTGTAATTATGGATACGAATTTGGGGTGTCTACACATGATTTGAATAATGTGTGAAATTCAATTGTAATTCTATATTGTACTTAAAATAAGATTGCAATGACTTTTCGAATATCTAGTCTAGCCTAGTGGTAGTGGTTAGTAGTAGAACTGGCAACCAGGCCGGCCCGCAACAAACACACAGGGCTTACTTTTTCATCGGGTCGGGCCTAAGCTTATCGAACCTCAAGAAACTCAACCCCAAACCATATCATCACTGAGCCTCTGGGCCAAAAAAACAAAACGAAACTCAAGCATTCAAGTAAGTAGTAACCTCCCATTATAATTCTGATCTTAGCAATTTCCATTTGGATTTTGAAATTTTGACAATTCATAACAGATTACAACTTAATTCGTTTAAATAAAATTTACAACTCTGAGAGAGAGAGCAGAGATGACAGAGACTTATAGTGGGGAGGCTCAAGGCTGAGCTTGCAACGCCGGTGAAGCCATGAAGATTAAGGGGTGGACTTGGTGGTGGTGGGACTAGTGGCGTGGTGGCGAGTCTGTCATGACTCAGGACTTCGGTTGTGGCTGTTTGTGTTGGAAACTTGGTTTCCAATAGCTTGAATAAACTAAGTTATATAAGTGTATAATGTGGGAATCCCACATTGGGAACAAAGAAACAAGCTCTACCTTATAAGGTAGAGCTTTGAGGCTTTACTGTGCCCTGGGCCACTACACTTTGTAGGAGGGAAGACCTACCTAGGCGTAGGTCCAAACACACGCAGCGCGCCGCCCGCCCCTGGCTGGCTGGTTGGTTGGTCGGTCGGCCGGCTTGCTTGCCTGCCTGAACCTATCTTTTTGCTACCGGTTCATTTGGTGTGTGACCATTTTCTGCATGAACCTTTTGCGCAGGTTCAGAAGTTCAGCCGCCAGAGATTAAAGGTTGTGTTCTTCGACAACCATAATCGCTCGCTTGAACAAGCATGACCGCTCTCTCGAACGGTTGTGTCAAGCTTTGCACAACCAACCGCCTTCAACCTTTCCCAACTATCATCCCCAACTGCCATATCTGAACGGTTGTGTCTGCTGCACAACCAACCGCCTTCAACCGCTCCCAAGCGTCATCCCTAACCGCCATATAAATACAGCATTCTTCAAAGCATTTTTTGTATCGAAAAATTCTGCTCTTTCTATACCTTCTCGCCTCTACGTAGATTACAAGAACGGTTGCATTCGGTGATTGAACATTGAAGATCCGTCAAGCATCAATCACGTAAGATCAATATCCCGAGACTAACCGGATTCACACACCGCATGCATCTAAATCGCGGCTTTCTAGTTTTTGTCTTAAGGGACGTAGATCCAATCTCGTTGATCTTAATACAAAACCTACACTACACTTCCGTGCCTCTTATAACAATCTTAAGACAAAAATCTCTTTTTTGGCCTGGTTTTAGTAATATAACCTTCTGCAAGTTAATCTGTTAACAGATTTTGGAAAGGTTTTAAACCTGTTTCTGCATGCCTTCTCTTTTTCTGTACAGAAAATTGTTGCACCGAATACATACTGCTTGAGTTTCTGCATGAAGGGAATTCCTGATTCTACATACTTAGTAAAAATTGATTATGCATGCTTAGCAAAAACAGTAACCTGTAATTTTTTGCTTCGTTCTATCCTACATGTCGCTTTCTCAGACATCCGACTCGCATGCGATCAGAATCGCACGCATTAACCTACATACCGCCTCATATCTACAATACGTATCCCAACTTCTCGCTTTTGTTTCGCTTTCAACTGCCTTTAGTTACAGATCCTCGAATTTGTTTCAGTTTGTATAACCCGATCGATTTTGTTTCGCCTGAGAAACTCCGCAACTCCGATTATGCATGCTTATTGAAAACAGTTTCTACATTTTAATCTATACGCTTACACTACTTAATCGCTTTTAAGTCATCGTCAAGCATTTCTCGCTTCTCTCAGACCGATTTGTTTTCACATGCCTTCTATACATGTTTTCTCGGTTCAAACCGCAAACACATACTGCTTTCGCATCTTGGTTTGTTACTCGCAGTAATTTCGCCTCTTCGCCACAACAAATCGCAAATTGCTTCTCGAAACTATTGCAACAAAGATTCAATCTGCCTTTAATAACAACCTGCTTTTGTTTCAGCCGATTCTGCATTTTAATCTGCTTTATATTACGCATTCTCAGACTGTCAGCTCGCTGCTTAATCGTATTTCTCGATTCCGCCTGATCTATTAATCGAATGTTACAACATTAACCTCGAATGTTACAACATTGATCCGAATGCTACAACATTGAATGTTACAACATTGATTCAATGTTACAACATTGATCCGAATGTTACAACATTGATCCGAATGTTACAACATTTATCCGAATGTTACAAAGATTGATCCGAATGTTACAAAGATTGATCCGA
>JABEVN020003571.1:0-17725 GCA_013146195.2 Codonopsis lanceolata | reverse complement strand
AAGTGGGCCAATCTTAATATACTAGTTACTGCGGTGGCTTATTAGAAATAGGCTCAAACTTCGTGAGAGCTTCTGTAATCGATACCTCTGCCTATCATGCCCGAGGAAGGCATCAACCTCAATCATGTTGATTTGAGGTAGAGGTTATTGATTATATTTGGTGCGGGAGTGGGCTTTTCAATAACCTTATCATCTATAAGATCTGAATAGCATTTTGAGCGATAACATTTATCGGTGAGGTGACCACTGCGGCGATGATACTTCACGATCTTGGCATGATTCGGAGTCAGCGTGGGGTGCAGTGGCTTATAATTTTCATAGGCTTTAACACTCCTTGTGCCATTAGCCCTGCGGGATCACGGTTGGGAAGCTTGCGGCTCATCATAATCGGGTTCGATTTACGAAATTTACCTTTCGGGCCATTATTCCCTCCGGTGTTGAGACACATCCGCTCCATAAGACCATGGAGCAGTGCCATAATTTTGGGTAGAAAAAGGGGTTGATGTATTTCTACCACATTGACGTTTGGTGCGGTGTGGGCGTGGTGTCTTCCTTTAGAATAACGGAAAGAGCTAGGAGGCGTATTGACTTGTAATTGGCGGTCCAGTATATCATCATCAATACGAGCCTATCTCTACTATTTCTTTAAAATTGGTGTAGGGAAGGTACCGCATGTGTTCCGTAAATGGGCCGGAGGTTTTTGATAAACATTCTAAGCATGACTCGGTGATCAGTCCGTCAGTGTCAGAGCCAACTTTCTTTTTGACCACGAACTTCGACAGTTTCCTTTTCCCTCAGGTGCACGACTCAAGTCCCTTCTATTTTCAGATGGTGTTGTCTTTGTACCTTTCTAGAACGCTTCAGCTATTTGGTCCCACGTGTTCATGGTGCCGCTATGTCGACAACATTAGCCATTTGGCGACCCTATTAGGGTGAGG
The DNA here is from genome assembly GCA_013146195.2 of Codonopsis lanceolata. NCBI lineage: Eukaryota > Viridiplantae > Streptophyta > Magnoliopsida > Asterales > Campanulaceae > Codonopsis > Codonopsis lanceolata. The sequence continues at coordinate 16,787 of JABEVN020003571.1, read as the reverse complement.
TGAAATTGGAATCCATAGCCTTAAAGCTAGCTCCCCTTGACCGCATGCCGCTGAATAAGATTTTAAGTGGGATATAGGCATCGGCCCCATCAAACTTTTCTATGCTCCGGCATTTTGAATTTGAAAGGCAATGAGGTTGTAATGTCGTGCCAGTAGAAAATTCCCATTTGTTAAGAAGCTTGAGTATCATAGTCTTTATATTTTCCACGCTTCGCCTCTATTTTGGTGGCTGGGGAGTTGATTGGTATATCTTGGTTGGATTAGGGTGGGTTAATTTACGATTTCTCGGTCGTGTAAGGGTTTTGGTTTGATATGGATATTGGCCGGTGGATTCGGGCCGGTGGTACTTGGTAGGATATGGATTTTGGGGTGGATTGCTGAGATTTTGGATAGGTGGATTTTGGATGGTTTCACTTGGGCGGCCGGGATCATTATAAGGTAAATAAGTGGTAACTTGGCTTTGACGGGTTATAATTTTGTGGGTCCATATTTGGGGCGTTAAGGTGGGTTGGTTATGCCAGGAGCAGAGGAGTTTTGGTTTGGGATTTATGGGAGGTAAGAATTGTTTGGGGTAGTAGGATTTGGAGGATTGGGATTGGGGTAGGGCCATATTTGGGTGGCAGCCGAGGGAAGGATTCGTGTCGATCTTGAGGCAAATTACCTCTACCACCGGTTTCTTCTTGTTGCTACAGAATTTGGAGCAAATCTCGAGCCCGAATACGGCCGGTTGCTCGCTCTGCTGCCATCTTCGCTCCGGATACGTACTTTCTGTCGATTACGCCTCTTATCCGTCTCGATCGATACCTTCTCGTTCGATTTCTACACTACTTTTCCGTGTCAGCCGGCCGATCACTATCTCGCCTTTCCAAATTTGGGCCGGTTTAGGAAAATGGGTTATGGAGGTATCGAGGAGGCTGGTGGCTTTACGGGTTTGGATACAGCGTGCCTTTATTAGTATATTTTATTTATTTGTTTTTTTGTTCCCACAATTGACCTGGATAAGCACTGCTTTATTTTGATGATCTCAGGACTTTCTGGAGCGATCAATGGATTCTTTCTCAGTATAGGACCAACGTATTCCACGTCTTTCGACCCCCAGATGGATGGTCCTGAGCGAGAAGGGCCTATACTCTTTCAGGATCCACCATTCGAAATGGTCTAGGTCGAGCATCAAAGAATAATAAATCAGCCCCTGCTTATTATCATTTTGTTTTGGTTGCGCAGTTATTTTTTTCATTCATTTTGTTTTATACTTGCGCATTTTTTTTAGATATATATATATATATATATATATATATATATATATATATATATATATATATATATATATATATTATATATATTTTATTTTATTTTTTTTGCTTTTCTTTTCTTTTATTTTATTTTCATATATCATTTTTTTTGCGGTGACTCATAATCGGAGATGCAAAAACCGGTCGGTCAATGAAGTGTCTCGAGAATCTATATGCATTCTAGCGTTGGCTCATGGGTGAGCATGCCATGTGTAGGGTAACAGTTCGGAATATAGCTATATGCATGTGCGTGTGTGTGGTATCTAGAAAGCAGTAAAATCTTTATTTATTTACAGATATATAAACAGAAAAATAAAACATAAATGGTATGTCTTGCTGTTTGTGTGGATTTTCTCGGCTTTTTTAGTTTGAACGCAAGCAAGCAAGCACACCACATTAAGAAATAGAAAGAAAAGTGGGGAAACTATCTATCCCTATTAATTACAAATTTTGGTCCTATGCCCCCAAAGTAAAATGACAGAATGAATGCAGATATGTATAAATGTACAAAATAAAGTGAAAAAGAAAATGAACTGAAATAAATAATAATAATAATAATAGAGCCGGAAGTAAAGCCCCAGCTCTTTTGTTGTGCTGCCCGGAATTTATTGTAATATATATAATATATATATTTTTTTTGATTTTTCGAATTTTTTTTTTGATATATTCTTAAACATGCCTGTAACAGTTATCGGAACGAAACTGCTGCAAGATGTAGAATCATATCCACAAATATAGCCACGACCGTATGGGAACACTTTATTCAAATGCGTAAATTAATATGACAAGCATACTGCAGCCAGAACCAAATAAAAACAAAAAAGTTTTATTTTACGAGTCTAGCCCTCCATTTTATTTAAAATAAAACAACTCCCCAGCGGAGTCGCCACTGTGAGGTTCCCAGGGGGTGCTCCCGCGCCCCGCGCGCCCTTGGATAGGAGTGCACGTACATGCGGATGCGGGACACCACTGCTCTCGTTCCACCCTCCCTTGTTTAGGGAGGACGAAATCAAAAGTGCGAGAGGGGTGCTGTCTATGTTAGCACGTTGGAATGTGCCTCGGTTGCCTTGAGTGGATTTTGTATCCAATATGGGAACTTGTGGTTTCCCGCATAAAGTTATCCCTTTTTTAGGGGATACCAGGATATGGGAATGCATTACCCTTTCATTCTTATTTTCCCTTTTTTAGGGGAAAACGGAAAAGTGCAAAAAAGGATATTGCGACGCCCCCACTATGGATTTATTAAAAATAGCCTTATGGCCCATTCAGATTACTATGGGAGCTTTGGGTTTCCCGCATCAAGTTATCCCTTGTTTAGGGGATACCAGGATATGGGAATGCATCACCCTCCATTCCCATATCTCCCTTTTTTAGGGAGAACGGGAAAGTGCAAAGAGAATGTTGCGGGGCCCCACTTGAATCCGAAAGTTTTAGAGTCGCCATCTTTATTTTAAGGCAAATAAAGCAAAACCAAAGAAAAGAAAAATAAACCGAGAGAAAAAAGACGGGTTCGGAGGCTAAGTTACGAGTTGGGAAGGTGCTAGGCACCCAACTCGCCCTTTCGGTCTCGAAAATGGTTTTTGGCTGAAGTATGCTTATTGTCACATTTATTTAGCAAATAAATAAGGTATTAAAATGACATGGAAATTTAAACAAATACATTAGTGACCACATTATTTGCGGACTCATGCAGAGTCTCCTTCCAATAATTCTGAGACATATTTAAGAATATTTGGCCATTATAACGGCTCTTTTACATAATATTTCCTATTCTAATCCGGGCAGCACAACGGCTTATATGGGCTACATTGCGCCGGATTTAAATAACAACTTTTAAAAATAAATAAAAGACAGAAAATATAAATAAAAATAAACGCTGCTCTTAAAGGTTTTACCTTTTAGAGCGGCGGTATGCTCGCTTTGTCCTTCAGTGAGAGGGAGTCTTTTGTTGTTTGTTGTGTGGTTGTTGTTTTGATTTGGGCAGAGTGACGGCTTATATGTGGTAGTTTTGGTTTGTTTGGTTGGGCAGAATGACGGCTTAGTTTTGGTGGTTTTGGCCTTTTTGGTTGGGCGGAATAATGGATTATATATGGTGTTTTTCAGCTCGTTACTCGAGCAGAGTAACGGCTTACTTTGGGATTTTTGGGTCGGGGAAATGAGGTGGATACCTAAAAACTAGGCTAGGGATTACTTATAACTGGTGGATATTTATTTTGGCGGAGTTTGGACAGGGTTTGGAGACTTTAGGGGTTCCACTCACCTATCTCGCACCTCTCGTACTAATATTGACGGAAGAACGAAGCAGAGCTTCGCTGCGATTAAAAATCGCGGAGGAAATGAGCGAATGAAACTGGGAGCCGGGCTCTCTATTTATACTGAAGGATGAGGACACAGCCGGAATTCTTGAGTTTCTTCCTCTGCATCAATGACTTGTACCGCGTGCATCACAGCTTGTACATTTCGCATCTGAGAGAGCGCTACAAGAAGTAGCATGGTGTGGCCAAGGCAACCCTTGGTGCGGCACCATGCTTCTTTGCATCTTTCAAATTTTTGCACTTTCCCCCCTGCAGTTCACTGTTCATGCATCCTACTTTTTCCTTTTGCATTTTCAACCCTGTAACTTGACATTTGTTAATGTTTCAACAGTTCTTGATATTTTATGTCATGTCACATATCAGGGGTACGAAATTGGGGTGTCTACAGCCAGTGGCGGATCCAGGAATTATGTTTACCGGTGTCCAAAATTTTAACTATTACATTAAAAAATTAAACATTACAATTATCCTTTACGCGTTTTCAGATGTTGAAAACGAAAACGCGTTTTTTTAAACACAAAACCTCTAATTTCATATATAAGCTTTAAAAAAATCTCAAGAAACCCAACAAAACAACAAATAATTCTAACAATCAAATTTTACCTTTAAATTACCAAAATTCACCAATCAATATGAGCTTAACCAAAGTTCCTAAGGCGTCAAAACTTGTTTTCCTATATAAAATTATCAATCAATTAATCAAATCAATAATTTTATATTTTAACCCAAAAACCCTCAAATTCAAAAATCCTAATTTCGGATAAATATATATGATTTGTGAATTGACTAATTGAGAAAGATTAAAAATATACAATAAAATGAAATAAAACTATGATCTATAAAAAAAAAGTAATAAAATATTATACCAAGTAGTGAAGGCCACAACACTTGGCTTTGGCTTGGGCTATTGAGCACTTGGTTGTTGACTTCCTCCCTCTCTCTCTCTCCTTTAATTTCTTCATTTCTTATGAGTTGGGCAAGGAAGTAGGATTACAGGACTTGGAAAGTTGGGAGAATTGGAAAATAGGAGGGATTGAAGGAAGTACTTGGCGGAGGAGTGGAGGACAGCCGGACAAGGACTAGGGGAGAGAGAGTGTGTAAGATAGACTAGATAGTGACAGCTTAGTAGTTGACTTAGGAGGTTTAGTGGGGCTGTAGGGGTTTAATATAAAATTTGGGAGGGGTCCATTAGCAAATTTGGGAGGGGTCAAATCGTAAAAAATTACAAACTTACTCCCTTTTCTATTTTTTTCAGCGGTGTCCTTGGACACCGGTGCAGTACACGTCCGTCCGCCACTGTCTATAGCGGGTTAGTTCGCCCCAAAAAAAAAGAAAAATATCCTGGAGTAGTCGATCCTGCCATTACTATCAAAGCTATTGGACATCAATGGTATTGGACTTATGAGTATTCAGATTATAACAGTTCAGATGGAGAGTCACTGACTTTTGACAGTTATATGATTCCAGAAGATGATCTAGAATTGGGTCAATTACGCTTATTAGAAGTGGACAATAGAGTGGTTGTACCGGTTAGAGCTATCGTAGACCTTGAATATGGGTTTGCAATAGCTCGTACAATACCTAAAGATCAAAAGAAAGGGTCTTCTTCCAATGTTTACGGCCGAACCCAAGGATGCAATGAATACAAAAAGATGTTGTTGGTCGGCGTCTTCTACAGGGGGTGGCTGAACCATCCTTTGATTCTCTCTTTTAGTAGCCCCTCCACAGAAAGATTCATCGTCTCCTTAATTTCTGTAGGATTCTCTCGGCTACTTCCATTTAGCCTCTTAGGCGATTTGCTATCGGTGTCGCAGCTTCTTCTTTTCTTTTCCTTTCTCCCATTCTTTCTTTATTGTCTAGTAATGCAAAATCGAAAATGTTTCATCTTCGGTTCTATGATTCGAAGATTCTATAGTTAGGTATTTTCTTGAAATCAATTGTTGGATTGCTTGAATAAACAAATGTATATTGAAAAAGAGTTTAAAAAGTTGCACTACAAGTATTTGATAAAATGCATAAACGAACTTTTTTATTTTAATATGTTTTACATTTTTTTAAACAACTATAATTTAAAAATATCTTAAATATCAAATGGGTAACAAATTTTACTTTAATTACTTTTTAACTTCTTTAAGAAAATTTATAATTTAAAATTATAGTTTTAAACATAATATTAAATGTTACAAATAAATTTTAAAACAAATATACTAATTTTTAATTTTTATTAAAATATTACATATTAAATAAATACTTTATACAAATTATACCAATATTATAATAGATATAATTTGTGTGCGAAATCAAACATGATGATTATTTAGGATTGGATGTGTATTAAATATTAAATACTCATTAGAACTTGCATCATACTTTGAGCCCTATTTTCTAAAAAAATAACTTTATTTTCTTAAAATGAAATGGGTATATAAATAACTATTTATTTTAAATTTTAAGGCTTTATTTGATGAAAATAAAATTTAGGGTTTTTTTTTATGAAATTACAAAATTTGTACAAGGTTTATAATGAAATAAAATTGGCCACGTAGGATGTCACGTTGGCATCCTAGTCAGCAGACCGTTACCATTTAACGGATTAAATGGACGGAGGGTTCTAATTGAAATATAAAAAATAGGCTGGGTTTCAATAAACCTATAAACAATTGTCAGGGTTCAATTTGTAATACCTAAAATAGGTCGGGGTTTTTTATGCAATTATCCCTACTTATAATTACAGTAATGTTCAAGCATAATTAGTATATCATTATCAAATATGAAGGATAAAGTTAAAATATTATGGAGATTATATATATAATTTTTTTAAAATTGACTCATTATGTAAAATATCATAAAATAGTATTATAGACTCTTTGCATGGAACGAATGGAGTAGTTCACTATTTAATTTTGTCTTAATTTTTTAATATTTTTATTGACCAAATATCGTATTTCAAAGACCGCTTGTCTAAAAAACACAGGGGGTGATGAAAATTTAATTCTTAAATAAATGGAAGATAACGAAAATATGTGGATGTTATTGAAATGTTAAATATGCAATAGTTTTCTTAAACACAACTTATTTTTCTAATCAATCATAAATGATGTGTAGGATACTTTTCATGATAAAGGGTCCCTTTGAGAGTTGAAAAGAAAATGATATGTCGCATACTTTTCAAAATCATAAATGTTGGGGAAGTAGAACACGTTTTGTTGACTTAGAGCATCACCATTTATATATAATAATAATAATAACCGTGATTTTTTCGTCTAAAAACTCTAGTCATGTATTGGAAGCTGAAACATTTTGTTTTATTACTTTTTCTTTAGTTTGTATGCTAAATATTTAATATTTTTAGATAAGTTGACATGAATATATTTATACATTTCTATGAACTTTAAACACACCCAAACTACTGGTATTCTCAGCACAATCACAATATCATGTTGGACCATTTGTTTTCTATCACTTATTTATAAAGTCTGTGGATGTTCTTTACGGATGTTTAATCAATTTTCTGCAAAGTTCAAAAAAAAAATTTGTCACAAAATAAGTTTTAGATATTTTGAACCCAAAATTTTTCCTATAACTATTATGACTTTCATATCATTCGTCCTAAGAGACATCTACAAACAAAGATTGAATTCTCAAAGCTAGAGTTGCAAAGAAATTATTAGTCCCAACTGAAATAAACAACGAAATTGTTGACATAGTTGAATTGTAAAGTTAAATATTTTTGATAAGCATGAAGAATGAGGTTAAATTAAAAAAAATAAGAAATGCAACAGATAAATTCAAATCTAAAAATTTCAGTTTTGTATTCTTTTCAAAATAACTTTAAGAAATATGTTTAAAATTTTAGAATATAATAGATCTCAGAGAATAAAATACAATATTTATCATTAAACGATGTTTTTAATAAATACTTTGAATTTATTTTATCAGATTTGATAAATTGAATTCTCAAATTATTAGATCTTTATTTTTTTCAGAAAAACTTTTAAATGTTGTACAACAAAATAGAAAGTAAAACAAAATAATAGAAGCTCAATTATTAATTCAGTAAAAAATTAAAATGATTTGAATAATCTGGGGAGAGAGATCGTTAGGATTTTTTACTGAAGGTTAGGTGGATGAAATTTTGAAGTGTAGGAATATAAATGAAGGATTCTAGACGAAGGGTTCTAAATGCAGGGTTGAATATTTGTTAGACGGTAGATGTTGAATTTTGTTAGTGTTGAGGTGGTGTATTACTTATATTAATAGCTTAAAAGGACAATTTACATGACATGGGGCTTAAGGGCTGAGGTGAGATTTTAATGGGCTGAGTTTTATATATAGTAGACTTTTTAGTGATTTTAAATGGGGTGAGTTTTTATATTTCTCATTTTGGAAAGAGTCATAAGAAAATAATAGGATAAATTGATGGCCGATATATTTTCTCAAACATTTTTTCTCTCCAGTCCAGCGTTATTTTTTCAACCGTTAAACTCCATTTTCAAAATATTGTTCCTAAAATGCCCAGATCGTCTCCTTCAACAGCTTCGCCCAATACTTTGGATTCAAAAATCACCATTGTTGCACAACGAAACAAGGATCGACCTAGAGGAGGAAGAGGAGGAGGAAGAAGAAGAAGGCTTACGACGCAGGAGAAGTAAGAAGAAGGCGTAGGACATTTAATCTGGTTCATTATGATTTTGCATCGTGGTGCATCAATTTTGCAGCACGATGCAAAATCGAATTATGTACTCCCTCTATCCCGGATAAATGTTCCTACTTTCTATTTTGGGATGTCCCAACTAATGTTCCTAAAGACTTTTGGTATACAAATTTTCTACCATTTTTCCTAATATATCCCTTCATTAATACTATCATTATTGTAAATCCTAGAGAGAGAGAGAGAGTAATGGGTGCATAATTAAAGAGAAAAATAGTGTGTAATGTGTATTATTGTCACAACATATTTTACAACTCATCATTAATTACATTTCTTAATCCTTGTGTTTTGTCCATTACGAATATTTATCCGCGACGGAGGGAGTAATTAAAATTGATGTATCGCGGTGCATAAATTTGGTGCAACGCGATGCAAAATTGGATTGATTGATTTAAATTGAATCATCGCGATGTAATAATTGATGAAGAGCGGTGCAAAATAGGATTAAGTAATTAACTGATGCATCACGGTACAAAAATTGATGACTTGACATATTTTGCAAGGAAGAGCTATACATGCCCCGACGCATGATGTTGTTTGCACTAGAAATGAGTACATGGTTTTTAAAAATTATTGAGAAGGCAGAACTTATTTGTGTTCAGATTGTATCTGTATGGCAGAGAAAAACACAAGTTTATTTGAAGATATTCATTTTATGGAGTTTTTGAATAGTATAAAGTGTTCAAGATCGCCCGACGATGAATTAAACTTAAGATTGGTGTTCCGGTGATGTTGAGAAACATTGTCCATGCTGCAGGGTTGTGCAATGGAATAATACTAATCATTACCAAGCCAGGGAACCACATTGTTAAAGCAAATTTTTTGAATGGAAGCTATGTTGGAAACAAAGTGTTTATTATACCAAAAATGTCATTGTCTTCATCAGATGTGAGGTTGTCTTTCAAATTCTAGAGAAGGTAATTTACATTGGTAGTATCATATGCCATGATAATTAATAAAAGTCAAGATCAACTATTTTCGCATGTAAGGACTCTTCTTGAACAAACCAGTATTCAGGCATGGCCAGTTGTATGTTACATTTTTTAGGGTAACAAACCGTTCTGAGTTGAAGATATTAATATCCGATGAAAATGGAAAACCAACAAATAAGACAACAAATATTGTATATAAGGAATTTTTCTAAAATCTATAATATTACCAATAAAATGATGTATTTCTATTTAAGTAGTTACTCCAAACATTACTTCTCTTCATTTATTCTTTTGATTTGATTTTTTGTTTTGCTTGAATATAATTTAATTTTAAAAAAAATATCCGTGCGTTTAACGCACGGGTGTAAAACTAGTTGGGTGTTATGTTATACGATAGTCTTTGAGCCATCCCCATGTCACAATGTTTCAGTATGAAACCTAATTATGTAATTTCGAAATATGTGTATATGAATTTATATTTTAGTAGTAGTAGTAGTAGTAGTAGTAGTAGTAGTAGTAGTAGTAGTAGTATATATATATATATATATATATATATATATATATATATATATATATATATATATATATATATATATATTCATTTAGTAGTTATAATTTGTGTAATTGGAAGAGAAAAAAGAGATAACCATTGCCTTTACACATGTAGATGTGAGAGTTATTCTTAACCGTTAAATCTATATTATAAGTATATTATAGTTGGTGAAGACAACTCTCAAAGTGACACATCATCCAATTTTGGTTGAAGTTGAATTTTCAAACCTCCAACTCAATGTGACTTTTTGTTTTCATTTTTACGCTATTGGCTAATACTAGTATTAACAATACTTAATATGATAGGGAGTATTAATCCCAACTATAATTACTAAGAAGGCAAAACACACCTTTGGGACACTGTACTTTTCAAAACATTGCAATTAGGCCACTGAGACGTCAAATTTTTCGGGATGACCACTGTACTAGACTTATCTTGCACGTTAACCCCTTTTTTGTTTGGACGTTAAGTTACGTTAAATGTCTATTTTGCCCTTGTCACTGTGACAAAGTAACTCAGATCTAGGTTTTAAAACTCAGATCTGGGTTTACAAAGTTTTATCTACCAGATCTGGGTTTTAAAGCTCCTGGCAATGGAGATTCACCGGGTAAGGAGGCCGGTTGGACATGGGGTTGGCGTTTCTGATGGGGTGCACAAACTGGGTTGCTGGGGCAGAGATGGGTTACAACACACGCATACTAAGTAGCGCAATAATCTAAAGAACACAATAATTAATCATAACAGAACTTAGTTAGGGATACATACAACAGATCTGACCCACCCACCCTCTCCACTTCGATCTCAACACAAACTAGACGACGAATTGCAAAGCAACAAAAGTAGATAATCAGAACACCAACTGAAGGTAAATTTTAAACCACTTCTCTCCAATTGGCCCTCGCTGATAGATTACTTGATTCATTTCCCTCGGTTGCTGAAACTCATCTTCTCGTAGTAACGAATTGAGGTCAAAGACAGCAACAGATGAACCTCGTTCTTTCCCTAACGAGTTTTTCCAGCACCGGTTGACTTTGCCGGGAGGAGAAACGGCAGCGGCGGTGGAAGGCACGGCCAAGCCGGGGTGGATGGAGCGGAAAACGACGACGACGGTGTCGAACTGGTGGACGGCTTTGAGAGTGGCCACAAGTATTGAGAGTGCAAGCAGTGGAAACCGCCGAGCGCAAGGACCACAGAACGGAGCTGTTGTTTACCACAGCCGGTATTCACCCAGTGTCGTGTACAGATCAGCTCCCAGAGACGCTCACCCTTGTCGTCCTATGCCATTGCTTGCTAACGCACGCCGCATCGCCCAAGGTGCGCGCATCCGCGTGCTTCAACACCTCGAACAGCAAATTCTCATCCAATAAAACAGACTCCGCCATTTCCGCAACCACCGCCTCCTCCTCCTCATTCTCTGCCGCCTTGACCTTTTTCATCTTCACGTCGTCAACGCACGCCGGGTCTCCCCCGTCGTTAATTGTTCGCTTCATTACTTGGATGGATCTAGAGAGAAAAAGTTCAAAAGAGATAAAATTGCGATATTTGATTCATCTCTCCCTTTTTGGAGAGCAATTAACGAGGAAGGCCGAGGAGATTATGGGTAATGAAGCTAACAGCAATTCCTTTAACAAGGGCATTAAGGGGTAAAAAGGGTATTTCACTCGAAGATAACGTCAAAAGGTAACGTCCGTCAAAAAAGGGGTTACCATGCAAGATAAATCTGGTACAGTGGCCATCCCGAAAATTTTGACGTCTCAGTGGCCTAATTGCAATGTTTTGAAAAGTACAGTGGCCCGAAGGTGCGTTTTGCCTTACTAAGAAACTATAATATGATGTATTAAACTCATCAATGGTTATTATAATTTAACATCTTCTATTGGCAAGAGACATTAACTATTCTTCCTCTGTCCCAAAATCATAGTCTTCCTTTCTTTTCTTTTTTCGTCTGTTCTAAAAAGATTATTTTGTTTGTAGTTTTTATTTTTAAGACAACACTTTTATCATTATACCTGATGTAGCAAAATCCTCAGCTTGGGCCGTCTGTTCTGTGGGTAGGATATCTGGGCTTGTAGCTGCTTCCTTGAACCTGACTGAGAGCACAGAAAACCTGAGTGGAAGTGCAAGGCAGGGCCTCGCGAAACCCCTCCGGCGTGAGAGTAAGTACCGTGTATGAGAACAGAATACCAGAACTCAAGGAAGAGGCAGAGTGTATGAGAGCATGTACCTTTGGGGTGTATGGCGGAGGAGTATTTATTGGCCCTTGTGTGGTTGAATCCGGGTAGGATTTGGTTTCTTTAGTCATCCTGTTCCACAAGGAGTGAAACTCTAGATTTCCTGGTGATATACGGCTGGTCGCGTGATATCAGGAATAGATAAGGAAAGTGTCCTGCCTACATATGGTAACCTTTGGCCATGTCTTGGCGGGAAAGTCACTGATGTCTTCTGCTCGATTTGGACTGAGCGGGCAAGGCCCTGCTCGCCTGTGTGATAGGTGATGTATTGTTCCGGTTACAATTCCCGGGCATGGCCCCTGGTCGGACAGGCCGGGCCTGTGTCCGACCAGGTTGTGTCGGGAACATCATGCTCGCTGTTAGGTGTTGATTTTCTTGTGCTCGCTGGGCCTGTGGGTCCCTCAAGGCCCATGCTCGTGATCGGCACGTGATGGTAGCTCGTGTTCTGCTCGTGACCAGATTTAGGCTAGGCATATCAGTGGCCCCTAGCTTCGCGCCTGGCGAGTATTCATACTCGAGGTGGGGAGCGTGCAGAATGTTATAAGGTTGCTCGTAACCTGGACTTGTACACTTATGAAATCTGGTGATGCCATTAATCGGGCTGATCTTCTCCGTGGAGGGTTCTAGAACTCTGCGTAATTGCTAGACGAGGCGTATCAAGGAAGCCTTATCGCTGAGTGGTAGTGTCAGGGAGCAGGACGGGGCGCGCATGAACTGTCCAGGAAGAGACCGAAAAGACGGGAGCATTTCTCAAGGGACGGCGCATTAAATGCGCGTATGTGGGCTGACGGCGGCACCCTTACCCTTTCAGTTTCCAGCGCGGTTTCCCAGGTTTCATCAGCTATTTAAACTGGAAGCCTTGCTCATTTGAATTTTCTGGTGCTTTGAGCTTTCTAGAGAGAGAAATAGAAGAGAGAGAGGCTCTGCCGAATTCTCATTGCTGGTTCCCTGGGTACGCTGTTGCCGTCGGTGCTGCGATTACCATTTCGCCATTTTTGACTTCGTGAAGCAGATTCCCCCACTTACTCACAGTAAGTCTCTTTTCCCTTGTATTTTCTGTTTTTAAGTTTGCTCATTTCTGTAATATTCCCCTTTCTGGGCCGGTTTCTCTACGTCTCTGTCTTTTACGCTTTCTGGGTAGCATTGACAAAATTAGGATAGACCCTAGGTCGAGATCGAGGAAAGTCCCAATTGTGCCCTGTCCACTAGGTGGGCAAGGCCTTTTGGATTTACCTAGACTTAGGGTTTTTTCCCTCTTTCTCAGTAACCACTCTTTTTCGCGAGTAGAGTCTGACCGTGTTTTTCCTCGATCTCTGTAGATGTCTGACGGAGATTTCTCTGAAAACGACCGGGAAGAGTTCAGCTATGGCGGGCAGAACGACCCCTTGAGCAGTGAGAAGTCCCTGTCCGTTGACGTAGTGTTCGAAGAGGGAGACGTATCTGTGGCCGGTGAAGTTGTGGCAGCGCGACCTCTCGTGCCCATGGATCCAGAGGCCCACGTGCCCGTAATTACTCTGTCCGCTTCGAGTTTGTCTGAGGGCGAAGTGGAGCAGGGCCGCTTGGCTTCCGGCGGGCAAGGCCACGCTCAATTGGCCGATCAAGAAGGACTCTTGCCCGAAACGAGGGTTGACGATGTTGTGTTGCCCAGGGCACGGGAACGTTTAGCTGTCAACGAGGCCTGTCCCTCAGCTGAGGAGGATTCGGATAATATTCCTATCGCGAGGCGGCGACGGCAAACTGCGCCCGTGAGGCTGCTCTAGCTTCGCCTCGCCATGCACGAGCATCAGAGATCTTGACGAGACGCAGATGCGGCTCATTGGGCCTGGCTGATACCGACCAAACCGATCACGCTGGTTTACCTCGATGGGCATAGAGCCCGAGGACTATCGAGTAGAGAAGCGGTCTTGGGTTGATGGTGAATTTCCCGAGCGAGAATGGTAAAGCCTCTTCTTCGCGTATTTTTTCCGAGTAGGGCTCCGTTTGCCCTTGGATCCCTTTGTCCTTTTATTCCTTCAGGAATTATGTCCGATGCCCGGTGACCTGATGTTGAACACGGTGAGGGCCTTAATGGCTTATATTGTGGCGTGTCGTCTACTGGGTATAGAGCCGACGAGCAAGATTTTCAGGCGTCTCTTTATTCTGAGCGTTGATGTTTATGGTCGGGTAAATGCTCGTTCCAACTCTAGCTTTCTTAGGATCTTGTCCGATGTCTGCGGGAAAGTTGATGCTTGGGATAAGAGTCGTTTGATCGAAGTCTCGAACGGGTGGCCGATAATGCCTATGAGCCGAGATTTAATAAACGCGTTCCCAAACTCCCAGTGGCGGCTTTTACCACCGGCGACACTCGCCGCCTTACTTATCCTGACGCCTGGCGCCGTGATGGAAGGAGAGAAGAGAATAAGCCAGAGCGCATGTTCGATTGAAGGAACTGTGCAATCCTCTGAACTTCGCCCGCCGGGTGCTCCTGCTATGCCCCCCCGGTGGAGCCATTGTGCTTCCTTTCGAGGCCGAAGAGGCCCATGAATATCGGGTGATTATCATGAGCGCACTTCGCCAAGATTGCCGTTGTGTCGTATGTCAGCACAACCGCACGCCGCCTACACCGATGTTCCGGTCGGCCTGGCTCAAGTTTTACTTTCCCTTTAATCTGCTTCACTTTGTTATTTCCGCTCGAGTCGTGATCGAAGTTGTCTTTCTTTTGCAGCCTATGTTAAGTCTCGAGACAAATTCAAAGGCTCGGCCGAGGAGAGCCTGAGGTGGCCGCCTCGCAAGCCAACCCCCACAAACTATCCCCATCTGCCCCTTGCTCCTGGCAGAAGGCCCCTGCCTAAAAACGATCAAGTGCCACCTCTTCCCTTCCCCAAAGTTGTCGCTAATGTTCCCGAGGTGGCTACTATGAGGCCGCCGCTGTATAAGGAAAAAGAAAAAAGACATCCTTCCTCCAAATGACGCTCCTCCCGCCAACAGACTATAGATCCGAGCAAGTCGTGACTCCTCCAAGCCTTGGCCGTTCCGCTTCGTGATGCCGACAACCGCCCCCGCTGCTCCCACCGTGGTGTCTGTCCGAGGGCCCTAACATCTAGTATATTGATTTGTTCTGCCTCTGGTACTCGCCGGGTTAGTGGGGAAAGGAATAGTGAAACGGCCGCTTCAAGAGGCGTTAATAACGACCGAGACAAACTGACATGTTCTCGCCTGACATATCGGTCTTAATTTGAGCGAGGTATGCTGTTTGTTTCAAGCCGGGTTGTCTTTATTGAGTTTGATAATTTCTCGCCGGATTGTTTTGACCTTGCTTGTTGTTGCAGACGCCCTCCGTACTCAACATCTACAATCGATACACAGGAGATCGATACCCGCAGAAGATCGAGTCCGAGAGAGATGAGCCGCCAAGTTAGCGAAGAATAAGAACGACTGTGGATGCTCGACAAATGCCGAAGAGAGCATTGTCATGCAAGAAGCCGAGGTCGATAATAAAGCTCGCCGAGGAGAAGACGGCCCTCAACAGAAGAGATCGCAGCCGACCGCCTCTGACGAAGCAAATGATCACCGCCGGCCGAGGTGAAGGCGTTGAAGGAGCAGGGCCGAGATGCAGCTGCCATGTAGTCTATTCCCCGATCACCGGCAATGCCCGAACCCAGCTGGGCGACTTCTGGAGGCTTCATCTATGCTTCGTAAGTGCCGGCTATATTGCCTTACTACGCCGCAGGTAACAACATATCCTCGAATCATGGGCACTGGATCGTGGACATGGCACGATGGCTGATCAAGGCCGCCGATCCCACGGCCTGAAGGCGCACCACTTGGTGCCCAGCGAGCCGGATGCTTCGGGCCTGGCGGATGACGCCGATGACCTGGCCTCCCCGGCCTCGATCCTACTACTCCATCGGGCGGTTAATGTTTGCGCTGTGAGGCCGAGAAGGAAGGGCGGCTCAACGAGGCGGCCGCTCAGCCTTCAGTGGAGCGTGCCCCCGCCATCGAGGAACCACCTGCCCCTCAAACAAATCCCCCGATGTAATTTGATAGGCTTTGTCTTGTTTTGGCCGATGGGCCTTTGTAACAAACTGTAATCTTTTGGAAATACTTGGTTATCTTTTGTGAACAATTTCTTCAGAATTAACTTCTCACTTATCATGATTCTCGCCAAGTATTTGCTCTGTTGCTTTTTCTCGCCTCGATAATATTTACTTGTGTTTTTCCCCGCATTTAATTAGTACCGACACACCAGCGCGGGTAGTCCCCATAAATATATCGGGCAAATAGTAATCGCAAAAACATTAACCTAAACCATAAAGTGATCGCGAATATCTTAGTTAATGGCTTACTCATGGAGATTGGCATGTCCTCATGGTGTTCTGGGCACACGTTGCATTCTCTTGGAGTGCTTTGCATGAGCCAAGGCTTCGAGCGGCAGGCCCTATCGCCGGGGCGAGCTTCGATGATTACCATGGCACGGCCGATTTCACAACAACCGGCATGCCATTGCTGTGGGTTACCCGAATCGGTTGAAGTATATCACTCAGCAGATACGACTGGGTGTGCTGTTGGGCCAATACTAGGAACCCGAGGTAGCTTAGTCGCTATCCGATGGGCAAGCTCCCTACCGCTGGCGGGCATCCTAAGTACGTGAACCGAAAGCAGGCCGCATCTCACCCACTGAGAAATTAAGTTCACTAGTACTGGTAGTTTCGAATGTCGATCGGGCTTGGCCCCGGGTCGCTAGATAGTAGATGCTAATAAAACCGAGTAAACA
>JABEVN020003570.1:0-17712 GCA_013146195.2 Codonopsis lanceolata | reverse complement strand
GTGTGATCCTTCAAATGATGTTGTTCCTTCACTCATCCTGGGCTTATTTGTCGCCTCATCTTTTTTCACCTGATCCCGCCATCATATCCGTCCTTCACTGTCGACACAGGGTTCTTATCTCTAAACCTTCCACCTTTTTGGATATTCATCTACCTACTCACCCAAATCAGGCTTCTCCTCTGATCATTTTACCTGATTTGTCTCTTCACTCATCTCTTCCCTTGTCAGTTAGTCCCATCAATGCCCACAAACCTGAACTGATTGATGTTTCTTCAGTTGATAATTGTGATCATCGGTCAGCTGAAGAAACAGATGAAGTATCTTCCATGGGCTCCTCATTTGACTCCTCCAAGTCTACCTCAGTGGATGAGTCTCTCCTCACTCCTTCTCAGTTGGCTTCCAGAAAGGCAAGGAGACAACAAGCAATCATCACTCAAGTTCTTCAGTATCCCACTGGCAAGAAAATCATTTTCCCTGATGTCATACCTGATCCTGACTCAGAGCCCACCTCTCAAGCTCCTGTTTATCCTATGTCCACTTTCTTCCCTCTAGACCCTGAGGATGCAGACATCCACACCTTTCAACTCTTCTCCAATGCTCCAGGCTCTTCTCAAACTCTTGCTCCTGAGCCTGTTGACTCTTCTCCACCAGGCACTCTCTCTACTTCAGCAAAGCTGGATCTGTTTTATGTTCATCATCTGCAAATGAAAGCAGCCTTCACTCATCACACAAATTAGCTTGCTACTCTTCAACAACAGGTTGCTTCTCTTCTCCCTAATCTTACCCAGATCATCACAATTGAAGTCCATGCTGTCATTCCTGCTGGTGCACCTAAAGAGGCTCACATGGATGACTGGAGAACAATCCTACTTTATCAGCAAGAATGGGCAGATAGGCCTTCAATGCTGAGGCTACATTGCTTCAAACCATTCAGGAGGAGAAGAAATAGAAAGCAAGATCTGATACATACTTGGCTGAGAACAAAATTCTTAGACAAAGACTTGTCTCAAGCCTCTCGCCTGATCGAAACTGTCGATAATAAGTCGAAAAGATGATGATGTCAAAAGGAAGTCGATATGAAATTTAAAAAGATGATGATGTTGAAAAGGAAGAAGATAGCAGGCACCTAAGTCGATGTTGGTCCATCGCTGTCAAGCCGAAAAGCCCACCGGGATCCACATCACCGAATGAACTCGAATCTCTCTCTCAAACCTTTGAACTTTTAAGACATCAGTTTTACTTGTAGTAGACAATTAATTTCTTCCTGGTTTTTAATTTCCTGCTACTGCATTTATACGTCATCTGCTTAGCTTACTAACATCTACTTTGCAGGCACATAAGTTCTTTAATTGCTCTCTGCTTTCAAGTGAATGGTTTAAGCAAATAGGAGGAGATTGTTGAATCTTGACTTAAAGTTAAATTTGCTTAAAATCATTCTACTTTTTGTCAACCAAGAACTTATAAGCTGCTATATTATTTTGGTCAGCTTGCAGCATTATTTTTGTCAGTCACTCTAATCAGCTGACCATAGTGTTATAGTGTCAGCTTCTTTACCTTATTTACTTGAACATTATATTGTACTCACGATTTCTCATTTTGTGTGTTGATAGATATTCTGTATATTATCTGTCTAACAGGATCTCTGTGATCGTGTGAGAAGATACGTATCGATAGCTTAACACATTTCAAATTCAAATGTGTTCCTAACGAGCTACACTTCAAGATCATCTATAAATACTCTCAGGAATCATTTGAAGAAAATATAGAAGTCTGAAGCATTCTACTCTTAAAGAAATTCTCTTTTCCTTAGTCTTCTTGAAAAAAACTTTAGCTAGATCCTCTTCTTTGAAAATTTCCTTCTAGTTATTGTTTAGACAAACACTGAGTAATTTATTTCATACTCTTTAGAAATCAGTCAGTTTGTCTCACGAGTTTGATTGTTTTTCAATCATTCTCCATAAACACCGGTCTTTTGTTGTACACTAATCCATTATAGATCACTTAAATTTTTAATAAAATTAGTGCACTTCAAAAATCCAAGTTTGACCAACTTGGTAGTGGATGTAGCAATTTTACTGTGAACCACTTCAATTTATTTGTCAGTTATTTCATCAGCTCTTACAAACTGAACTAACACTTAAGAAGTCTTGATCTACTTAAGTGTCAGCCAGTTACTTACATAAATTGTTTAATTAGTTGATTTGATAAATTGTTTTTCAGTTCATTCTTTATATTCAGTGATCTATTTTTAAAACAGAAATTTTCTAAAACAATTGTGTCAGCTAGCTGACCAATTTTCTTTAGCTTCAGCCCATTTAAATCATCAACCAACTGACACAGTATCAGCTGTCTGACAAGATTACCAATTCTGCTGCAAACTTTTATAGTTTTTCAAATCCATCCTTAAAGTTTTTTACAAGGCTATTCACCCCCCTCTAGCCTTGTCAGTTGCCAACGGGACTTACTAATAGCTTATTGAACACTTAAAACTTTTCGTAATAATTCCAAGAGCAAGCATTTGCAATCTATTAAAGAGATTGAAGTAGCGGGAGACTTGCAAGGAAGACAGTTCAAGTCTGCTGGTGAAGCACTACCAGTAGACTTAGCTAATTACTGACGTTTGTTGCTAAAGGAATAAGTTAAGGAAATGAAAGACAGAATAAAACAGCAAACAACAGAGGAAGATTAACACATGTGTTTTGAGATGGTTTGCACTATAATGAGTGCTACGTCCACCACTAAGGCAGTCAACCTTGGATTTAAATGTGCACCATATTTTCCACTAGTTCTATTATAGAAATATCCAATGGATCATGTACAAAATATGTGACTTGTGTTTGGGGTGGGGGAATTGAATATCTGGTAAAGCAGAATATTCAATGTGCAGAAGAATAGTAAAGAGTACAACAATAAGAAGCAAATGATTAACAGTTGATGTAGATCTTCTTGTTGTTGTTGAGGACTTCGTTGATCAGTTAATAATCTCTTAAATGTACTGAGTATAAAGCTTGATGTTGTTGGATAGTTTCAAAGCATTGTTTTCTTCAATCTTTAATGGCAGTATTTATAGCTGGGCATTCTTGAGATCATTGGAGAAGACGGAGTGAGTAACAGCTCTATTAGGTTGAATGCATTAAATGACTGAAGCTATTTCATTGACTTCTTCTTAAACGTCTTGACAGCGAAAGGGGGAATGGTGAAGAGTTGTTGGGCAAGAACTAGCTGGTGAGGGCCAATCGAGCTGCACTCCTATGCAATAGTTGGTACATCTGTATGTGCCGCTGTGTGTACCGCTTCCTGCTCACTTATTCAGAGGCGAAAGTCTTCGCTTTTTGGAAAAATTTGCCGAGGCATGTCTGAGAAGTCAAGCGCTGATCTGGAGATGATTTAATTCAAATTCAAACTGATTTAGACTGAATTAAATAATCCACTAAAGCTTGAAGTCTAAAAAGAGCTGGACGTCATCTGTCCGAGTGCATAATGTCTACCTCGGAGGTCCGTTTGAAGTCTGCTTTGGTGAAGCCTTCACGAAGTCTTCATTGAAAACAGCGTGAAGTCTAGAAAACTATTCTAAGGCAAAGTTCTATACACAGCTTGCCACGCTAAGCTGTATGCCGCAACCCATTTAGCCACTAAGTATAGAACCTAATGTAATGAATGAACAAATGCAAATCAAGATACAATGAGAAACAATAAGAACGGTTACATATATTATCCCATTACACTGGAAACCTTACTCTCACGCCGGAGGGTTCTAGTCGGGATACACCCGACTCCTTGACGACGTTTATTTGTCTTTGACAGGTTACCGGCCATCATCCCAGTCGAACGGACCAAGTCATTAACTTTGCTTCTTACTTTGACAAAATGACAAGGTCACCACAATTTTTGCGTGATCAACAGCAGCTTATTTAAAACACAACTTTTTTGAAAAAAAATTATAATTTGTAGCGGTGAAAACGAATAGTCTGTTTTAATAACACAGAAAAACTGATGGGTCGGAAAGGAAAAGTTTATTCAACGGTACAAACATATTATAACTGAAAAAACTATATTTTCTTACCCAAAACGCATAACCAAAACAAACTATTCAAGGCCGCCCTGCCATAAGCCCCAATGAGGCAATGGCCTTAGGCCCCCCCCCCCAAAAAAAAACCCCCAATGTTTTGGGCCTCAAAATCTCAAAAAAACTCTACATATGATTAAATTATTATTATTTTATTTCACAATTTCACATTTTTTTTCTTGATTTCTTCCATTTGCCCTAGCTTATAATTAATATTTATATCTTATAGCTTGTTAATTAATTATTAACTTTTAATCAGATTATAGTATTCAGTAATCAGTGAATCATTTGCGGTTTACCCCAATTTTTATGGTTTTTTCGTTTTTGGCTTGTTGATATTTTGATAATCTAATTGAATTTTTTTGGCATTTAAGTATATAAATGAGTGACTTGTTGGTAATTGACGGTATTCTAATTGAAATTTGATTATTTTAAGGTCAAAATACGAAAAAGACCCTGAAGTTTCCACCAAATTCCAAAGTGGTATCCAACCTAAAGTTTGTGCCATACGCATATCTGACATTACAAATTGTCCCATAGTGCACCCTAGCCCTAACGGGCGTTAGAAAACTAACAGAAAGTTAGCATGTGCATCTCACATGCAGGGGTAATTTCGTCATTTTCATCAAAAAAATTCTGGGGTGCTGGTAATGCCGCGGGATAAAATTATTACACTAGTATAGATTATGCTAACTTTGAAACTTTCAGACCTGAAAATCTACGACGAGCTCGTCAAATGGCTTGAACAATCGAACAATAGGACCAGACACTGACGATTCTCCTTGTGGTAAAAGTTTTGCATTTAAAGTGTGGCCAAACTCATAATCAGAACGCAATTTCGAGCTAAAGCCGGAAGTTATTGAACTTCTCTCCGTAAATTTCGAACACTCCAACCTATTAAAACATAAACTCATTATTGCATCAAACTATCAAAATGGTAAGGATGATGAGAGAAACAACCTACTATGACCCGAACGAAAAATTTCCCCTCCCCCGGTCCCCCCAACACAAAATTTAAAAAGCCTACTACCACTCACGACTACCTTGCCTCTCCACCTCCTTCGCAACCCCCAAATCCTAGTCTTCATTCCGCGCCGCCAAAACTTCATGTTCGCACCGGGCGTCAATATCTCGACCACCCTCTCCGCCTCCTAGTCCTCAACATATCTCCGCATTCAAAGCACCGCCTCCATCTCCGCCCTAAACGTGTCCATTGCCGTGTCCCCGTCAATGAAAACCTCTCCTCCGCCTCATAATGTCCATGAGTGGCGGTGCCACACTCTCTCGAATCCTAGCCAACTCATTAGTCGGCTCCTTCTCCTCCGCCTTGGTCTCCTCTACCATCTTCTCCAAATACGACGTTGATCACCGCCAAGTCCGTGATGGTGGTTCTCACGATCCTGAGCGCTAAGCTAGGTTTAAACCCGACTATCCGTAAAAATGTTCGCCGAAAGGAGTAAACTAAGTTGGAGAGAAGACGAGGAAGACGCTTCTGTTAGCCATTCGAGATTTTTCCTCGTAATACCTGGCTGTAATGAACAAGAAGTTCGGGAGATTAGATCGCGCAAATCTCAGGTGATGCGCCACATGTGCCCCATAATTTGTAATCACACGCTTCGCTTAGCTTTCACCGCCCCATAATTTTATCCCGTGGCATTACCAGCACCTCAGAATTTTTTTGATGAAAATGACAAAATTACCCCTGCATGTGAGATACACATGCTAACTTTCTGTTAGTTTTCTAACGCCCGTTAGGGCTAGGGTGCACTATGGGACAATTTGTAATGTCAGATATGCGTATGGCACAAACCTTAGGTTGGGTACCACTTTGGAATTTGGTGGAAACTTCAGGGTCTTTTTCATATTTTGGCCTTATTTTAACATATACTATAATTTTAAAATAGAGAAATTGAGATTAATCATTAATCTATGTTAATGGAAAATTGTACATCTACTCTAAAAAGAGAAATTATACATGAAAAATTATTTGTTTGTTTTTTAGTGAAATGAATTGTTTTTTTTTTAATTATCTTTTATATTTACTTGATTGTTTCTTTAGTTATTCAAAAAATGTAAAAAAAAAATTATTTCAACAAAAGGGCCCTTTGAAGATGATCAAACTTAGGCCTCGATTTCAGGCCATGAAACTATTACTCTCTGTCCCAAATAATAGTAGTTGCATTTCAAAAGGTCTAAAAAGTTTAATTTCGTACTTTTATTCCTTTGTACCTGAAGCCACGGAGGTAACGTTCCGTTTGTCGCCGTCACTGCATCTGAAGCCCGTTACATCTCACGTGGGCCCACCTGAATTCAAAAACTCAGATAGTATCTGGCCAATTTGAAATTTGGAAATGTATAACGGCTTCCTCCGCCCCTGTCTACCCTCTTTTCAAACTCCACACAAGCACACACACACACACACTTTTTCTCTCTCTCAAACCTCTTCAAATTCTACACTCTCGACGTGATTTCACTGTCTAATTTCCGTTTCTAAACCCCTAATTTTCCCAATCCAGCTCAAATGGCGTCTCTCACACCAGGAATTCTACTGAAGCTCCTCCAAACCATGAACTCCACCGCACGCGTCACCGGTGACCACAGATCTCCTCTCCTCCAAGTCATCGGAATCGTACCGGCTCTAGCCGGTTCGGATCTCTGGCCCAATCACGGATTCTACGTTTCTCTCTCCGACTCCCTCAACTCCACCTATGTTTCTCTCTCCGACCGCGATACGGATCTCATCCTCACCAACCGCTTGCAGCTCGGCCAGTTTGTTTATGTTGACCGCTTTGAGTTTGACTCTCCGGTTCCTCGAGTTTCCGGCATCCGTCCCATTGCCGGACGCCACTCTTTCGTTGGGAGTCCTGAGCCGCTCATTGCAAGGATTTCGGCTTCAAAGCGCGAATTTATAATCCAACCTGTTTCTGATTCGGATCCTTCTGTTGATCCGATTGCAGCTTATTTGTCCAGTAAAAAAGCTAATGAAGCTCGATGTGAGTCAAAAGAAGTTAAAACTGAGGTTAGGGTTTGTTTCAATTGTTTGTTGCAAAGCTAATTCTTATTCGTTGTTATTTTTATGGAAGCTTAAATTGCTAATGCCTATATCTTTATTGTTTGGTAATTGGTTATATGTATGTCATTTGATTTGAGAAACTCAAACTATTTAAGGAAAATGTGAGTTTCTATTTTTAATTTTAGTTATGAAGCAAAACTATTCTGAAAAAGTTTTTTCATTTTCGAATAGAGTGTCAATGCTGAAAGGGGCAGGAGTAGACAAGTTCTTGCACCAAGAGATACTAATGTGAATTTGGAGGAACCAAAGGCTTTTGATAAGGCTTCTCAGAGATTTTCATCTCCTGGTGTGAAGCAACAGAGATCGGTATCAACAGGTAAAAAGAATGTGGTGGAACGAGACCCATCACCTATGGGGAAAGCAAAGAGATCATCATCTCCGGTGCCTTCCAAGTGTGTGGTTCCAAGCCTGGCTGCGGCTAAAGAGGAGAATCGAAAGGTGGCAAAAGAGCCCGCCATTGTAGTGCCGTCCAGGTATAGGCAGCCATCGCCTAATGGACGGAAACCGGCATCACCAAGTTCAAGGAGGATGTCGCTTTCTCCAGGGAGGAGGTTGTCTGGGGTTAGGGTTTCGCCTGGTGTGAATCCCATGGATTCTGCTAGTAAGAAGAAGATGGCGGCTATAGCTGCAGGGATTTCGAAAGTCTCCGAAGCTCTGGTTGGGTCTTCTTCAAAGTCAAGTAGGAAAAGTTGGGATGAATCACCTGGAGCAGGAACTGGGACCGCAGAGCAGAAAGAGAAGGGTGCCACAAGAAATAAGCCAGATGTTCAAGCCATTCTGAGAACTCAGGTAAGAAAGCTTTCCATGTTGTTTATTCTAATTGAAGATTTAGAAATTTTAGCATACTTTTTTATTGATTCTCATTGCATTATCATTGGTTGGGAGAAATCTCATTATAAATAGTTTGGCCTTTTAAGTCTCAGAGTTCAAGCCACAAGACCGTTAGATCTTAGCCTCATAATTCTCTGTGAATTGTAAAGTTGTAGTCATCCATTAAAAATTCCATAATGATGCCCCTTTTACCAATGAAGTAGCTTCTGTTGTCTGAGACTCTTAGTTACAAGCTTGTCTTCAATGATCAAGTGGCGAGTGTAATGAAATTTCAGTATCACAGTTTTTTGATCTTTTGGCTGAACTAAATAGGGGGCATGTCTTAAATATATTGCTTGTACCTAAAATACTTATTTTTTGTTTGCCACCTTTCCAATAATAATAATATCCACTAAAGTTATTACTACTGACATCCTTGGATAGTTGTGCAAATATAATAATTATGTCTTGAACCATGGATAACACAGATTTGTACTCCTCCGGTCCTAAATGAGTGTCCATTTTCACTGTTCACTAAAACCAAGGAAGTTGACTTTTGGGCCATTTTAGTAGCGTATGTACGTTAAGGACCTTAATGTCCACATATAACATTAGAAGCCCGCATGCTAGGAAATGAGTATGCGTTAAAGGTGAATTTAGTAAACTTATACAAACATGGACACTTATTTAGGGACAAGAAAATTTTAAAAATTGATACTCATTTAGGGGGACGTGGAGGGAGTAGTAAACTTCTTGATATCTTAATACATGAATCAGTTCAAGAATCATTCCATTTTCCTCTTGGGGTTATCTTTTACATATTAGTTTTTCTTTCATTACTTGATATGTTTTCCTGATATTCTTGTTATCTTTTACATATTAGTTTTTCTTTCATTACTTGATATGTTTTCCTGATATTCTTGTTATCTCCTCAAGTTGAAGATGATTTACCAAACTCTAAATTGTTGTCTTTGGCATGGTCTCCTCCAGGCTGCTATTTCAAGGCGTCTCAGTGATGTAAATGCTCAGGTTGACGATCAAGAGAGTTCTGCAACCAACGAGAAGTCTAAATTGGGCTTGGTTGAAAGCCCTAAGGCGTCTGAGAGGCTAATTGGTACAGCTCCAGCCATCACTATTCATGAAAAGAAATGGACTGATGGTAGTGTCTCGCTGGCTGCGTTATCATCCGATCTTGTGAGGCTTGGGAAGGTATAGTAAATGTTTTGAAAAATTTCTTATAGAATGCATTTTTAACAAAACTCCAATTGTGTAGTTGCTTCAGTTTTCACCATTACAAGCTTTTAGACATCTTGATTTACATTTACATCTATATAGCCATTTGAAAAGAAAATGAATACCCCTTAAAGTTGCACGAGCTTACAATGCCCTTTCTTAACTAGCCCTTCCTTCCTCCCAACACCTATGCTTAATCACCCCTTTTTGATCTCACCTATCGGTTGTACAGATAAGTAAATGTTGGGAAGGTATAGTAAATGTTTGAAAAATTTCTTATAGAATGCATTTTTAACAAAACTCCAATTGTGTAGTTGCTTCAGTTTTCACCATTACAAGCTTTTAGACATCTTGATTTACATTTACATCTATATAGCCATTTGAAAAGAAAATGAATACCCCTTAAAGTTGCACGAGCTTACAATGCCCTTTCTTAACTAGCCCTTCCTTCCTCCCAACACCTATGCTTAACCACCCCTTTTTGATCTCACCTATCGGTTGTACAGATAAGTATATGAATGTAGACAGACGTATTAAGTCATTTGGAGTTGGATTTGTAATAGTCTTACTGATCGCAGGCAGCTATGCAAAGGAGGACTATTGCTTCAATAGCTGCAGCTGAAGCTTTGCAAGAGGCTTGCCTTGCTATTGTGAGGAGCTTAACAGAGTCTATTGTGAGGAGCTTAAGGTTATCAATCCCCTCTTTTCTCTCTGAAATTGTTATGAATAAAATGCCAATACCATTCAAAGCACTTTCTGAATGCTCTTCTGCTCAATCTGATTGTACAACAAGTTATGTTTCTTCTTCTTTACTGGCAGTACATAAATTGGTGTAGTTATTTCTGACCGGGAATATTGTGTTTTATATTGGACCTCATTAATGCCTGCATGTTAGACAAATTTGAAATCTGTATCAGCAGAACTACTTGATTCAGAAAGAATAGCAACTTTAAGAAGGAAAAATTAGGAAAAGAAATGGTTTCATTTCATACTTTATTCATATAACTAAAAGGCAGTAGGCTGAGAATGCTGAAGAAGAAATTTAGGCATAAAACATATGCTTGTCAGAGTAAACTGCAAACTGCAAGACTATGGTGTGTTAGGATCATAAACTAAATTGCTTAGCCGCCCACCAGATCCTCATTCCAAGTAAAGATCAAGCACTATCCATCCATACATCTCATCACATTACTTAGTCGTCATGATATTATTGGTCATGAAAGTGCAGATCACCAAACGAAGAATAACTTATTCTGAAACAAGAATTTACAAAAGGAACACCTGTCTTGTGACGCCTCCTTTCCTCAACATCAATTTTAATTTGACCTAAAAAATCCTGTATATTCATGTCCACTTTTTCATGTGCAGCATGTTTTCACATCTCTGCTCAACATCAAAGGCTGGAAATCCTTTACCCACAATTGATCAATTTGTGTCGATATACGATGATGTAGTGAAGGCGACAGTAACCGCTGAATCAGTTGCCACTAACCACACTAGCCCCACGGCTCATGATCATATACCAACGGAACATTCGAAATCCATTTCTCAATGGGTAGAAGCTGCACTGGCCACTGATCTCGAGGTTGTCTCTCTCCTAACCAACCAGGGAATTGAATCTCCATCACAACTGCAGAAAAGCTCCTCAAAGAAACATTATTCAAGCGCACCTAAAAACCGTCTGACATCTTCTTCATTGTCACTTGCTGCTGGAGCTTGGACAAAAGGCCATGGTATGAACGAGACAGTGGAACTGGGTGTTAACTTGCAAAAAGAGATGCAAATATGGTTTGTAAAATTTGTTGAGGAGTCCCTTGATGCTGGTTTTCGTGTGCTTGGCAAGAGAAACGATTCTGAAGGGGGTCCCAACTGTGGGCCCATTGCAGCAGTTCTATCTCAGCTGAAGCGAGTTAACGACTGGTTGGATCGTGAAGTTTCAAAGAAAAATGAGATGCTAACTGAAAAAATTGAGCGCTTGAAGCGGAAAATTTATGGGTTCGTCATTCAACATGTTGGGACTACATTTGACAGTTCCATACCTACTGCCTCATCTTGATTAGCTTGCTTCCTTGCAAGAGAAAACAAGACATTCTTTAGTCGAAAAGTTTGCTTGGCATCATTTTTGTGAAAAATGATGATCTCCTCCATTAAAATTGGAACTTGATTCTCATCAAGTAGGTAATTGTTTCTATGCTTGCAACCTGTACATGAGTTCATCCACAACAACGTGACATGTTACTTGTGATCCCAGTACCACCCAACCCAACCCGCTAATTACACATTCGAATCCAACCCATTAACAAAGCAAGTTATGACGGGTTACCTGCCAGACACCGAACAAATTAAACAACCACCCACCCTCTTTGCCACTATCACCACCACCGTCGGTGCTACCACCGGCTACCACTGCCGGTGCATCACCACCACCACTACATGCTATTTCTTTTAATAAAAACTAAACTAATTATATAACTTTGTTGGAGTATGCTTGATTTACTTAAACCAATTAAGATTAGTTTAGATAAACCATGTTTTATTATAAATATATTTTATATCTAAACCCATCAGCTATCCAGCTAGCTGCAATCTTTTGCTTTGTAAATCTCTCGTCAGCTAGTTGATATAATTTTGGCAAAACCCTACATTTGGCCACCCAACTTTTCAAAAAATTGCAAGGCGGCCACCGAAAATTTAAAACTTGCAATGAGGCCACTGAACTAAATTAATGATGCAAGCGTGCCCATATTTTGGATGGACGTTAGCTCCACCGTTAAATACGAGTGAAATCTCAATTTTGCCCCCCTTTAAATAACAATTATTCCCTTTATGTGATATTAGAAACCCAAAGGGGTCTAATGAGAAAATATATTGTACATATCATTTTCAAATTTCAATTTTGACTTCCCCTAATCTCTAAATAAGTAGATTTCAAACCCAATTTTAAACAGTTCATCTTCGTCTCAATTTACGTTTTGAAACGTCATCCAACAAAAATGGCCAAATAATCATCGGCTGTAGGAAAGAAGAAATCCCCAACTACTAAAAAGGCTTCAAATTCACCTCCTTCAACCCTCCATCTGCCTTACTTTTAGACGTAATGGAGAGAGAGATAGAGAGGGGAGCTGTAGATTCGGTGCCTCCAAACTATTAAGTTCAGGTTTGAGACGAACGGAGATGACAGATCCTAAGAGGCTGGAGATGGAGAATTGCCGGAGAAGAGAGAGAAGTGGCGGCTATGAAGATCGATAAAGGTGGGAGGAAGGCCGCTGGGTGTGAAGCCGGATGGAGATCGAACTGGGGTTGGTGCGGCTTGAGACCGAAGAACTCTCGGTAGGAGCCGGGTGAGAGAAGGCCGGATTCGGAGGTGGCTTCGGCTATGAAGATCGATAAAGGTGGGAGGGAGGCCGCTGGATGTGAAGTTGGGGGGAGATCGAACTGGGGTTGGTCATCTATCAAACCTAGGTCTGAATCTCTCTTTAGGTATCGATTTCTTCATCCTCAGCTTCCACGGTGGTCGGCGAGAAGACGGAGAGTTCAAAGAATCGACTTTAATCTGAATGAAAATTTGGGGAAGAAAAAAGACAAAGAGTACGGGGGGCTTCTTGATCTTCGATTGAGGCGCTCAATTCGATCCGAGAGCGTAAACATCGGGTTTGAGTTGGTGCTCTGAGTCGTTGATCCGATAACTTCCTCAACGGTGGAGGCGACGGAGGCATCATCAGAATCGTCTGAGATTGGAAGTGAATCCTTCACCGCCGGATTATATATATTCTTCGTCATCACTTCTTAATTATATAGACCAAATAACCCAGATATGGGTTTTACAAAGCTTCCCAGATCTTGTCCATCTGGTTCGATCAAACCCATCTCGAGCATAATACTCATGTGAGACCAATGACGAGAAGAATCACCTACCTCCCTTGTAATTGTCTACCTCAATTATTTATGATGAAAGTAGAAGAATGTCCCAGTTTTTGCAATTCTATGAAGAAGGTGTGGACTTGTTTGATGAGCATGGGACGGAATTGTGATGGAGAAGAAACATTTTGACCCCTTAGGATTTCTAAAATCACATAAATTAAGTTTTAGAGGGGTAAAATAGAGATTTGACTCAAAGTTAACGTTTAAGTCTAACATCCGTTAAAAAATGGGCACGCTTGCAACATAACTTTAGTTCAGTGGCAAGAATGAAAATTTTAAACTTTTAGTGGCCGCATTGCAAGTTTTTGAAAAGTTGGGTGGCCAAATGATGGGTTTTGCCTATAATTTTATTGACCAATAACCCAAAGCTTGTTTGTGCAAGCCTTATTTTGAAAAGTGTCACCTTCTCAATTTCCTTATAAAAAACAAACATGTCTTTTGTTTTTCTCCTTTTTACAGTTTCCTTTTTGAGCTTTAATTTTTTTGTTTTTACAAATCAACTATTGCATTTAATGTTCTTTATGCAACATAGTCTCTACCATGTTTTGTCAAGTTGTATTCTTGGTGACCGAGCTCGAATTCAAATTTGCTTCAACGACCTGAAGATCAACTCTGTTTATTTAAAGTCCTTGAAGCAAGAATGAAGAACCACTACTTTTCAAGTAACTAGGAAGGTTTACGTGCGTTGCACGTGGTGTTAATGATTTTTTAAAAGTGATTTGCTAGTTCCTTCATTTTTTTGTTGACTTTTAATTATTAGATTTTTGTGTGTTTTAATCTTTAGAGTTTTTTAGACTTATAAATTATGTTGTTGTGTGTTTAGCATTTCTGATACTTTGTTTTTTCGGTCATTTATAATGTATGTTTTTAGTCATTGTATAGCAACTTATCCTACACATTTGTCTTTTTTGTTGGTTATTTTTAAATCTCTTTTTTTAATACCAAACATGAATTCATTCATTTTTAGCAGTGTGTAAATTGAAAACAATTCAAACTTACTATCTAAGATAAGCACATTGTTGTTGGAGACTTTGCTTATGTCGTTTTTGGAATTTATGACTCTTTAAAAAACAATGTGTTGGAGAATCAAACTCTCAATCCCAAAGTATATAGTTACACTAAAAACTACAAAATTCCACCAAAGTATCTATGAAGTCCCATTTTCCCACACCCAACCTAAGTTTTGTGTCATTTTCATATCATTTTATAACTTTTTTTCTAGTTTACCCCCTAGCCACGACAAAGGTTACCAATTTAACATTAAGGTGCACATGAGATTTCACGTGTAGGTCATTTTGGTCATTTTCTGGCAACGCTTTCTCTGCTTTTATATTACCCAAAGAGAAACTTTTTTTTTCTTCTTCTCCAACAACTCTTTCTCTGCTTCTTCTCCATCAATGACCTCATACGTAAATTTTAATTGAGATAAAACTCAAGAGTGTATGAATCTTTTATTTAAAATTTTATATTGAAAAATAAATAAAAATATAGCGGAATCATATAAGATATCAAAGAGATATAACTGAAGATCAGATAATCACAATCAGGCGTCAAGACCGCCACGAATAAGAACCCACAAAAAATTAAAGTTGTTGTTATGCTCGACATTTCTCCCTTTCTCTTGTACAACACAAATACACAAGCATACACCACTTAATTTCAAAACTCATATCTCATCTAAGACAATCGTTGATATTGTTTTTGGACTACTTTCGATGGGTCCAAAATATGATTAACTCTCAAAATTACACAATAAATCTCACATTGCACTCAACCCACGGAAGTGTCTCACTTCTATACCTTATTGTTCTATTTGTCCCACTTTGCTCCCTTCCGTCCGTGGGTGCTGAAAATAGTAACGGAAAATGGTATGTGCATGTCACATGAAGATTATTTTAATCATTTTTCTTGGGGTTTAAAATGGGATTTTGTTATAACTTCATTATTTAGTTACTCATTTAGTATTTAAATAATGTTTTTAAATAAAAATAATAAATAATTGTTTCAATAATCCAAAAATAATTATATGGCCAATTTACAATTCCCCCCGCAAAGTATATCCACCAAATCGCATAGTACACCCTAACCTAAGGTTTATCCCATAATGATATGTGATGCTACATTGTTTTCCATTTTCCACCCTATCCCTTGACGGACGTTAGAAAAATCACTTTAAATAGCACGTGATCTTCCATGTGCAGGGAAAAATTGACATTTCCCTTATCTGGTTAAAGAGTAAATGTATTAAAAGAAAAAACTGTAATCTCACATCCTCTCATTCTCTCATCTCCTGGTGCAATCTCATCTTCGGCTCCATCGTAATAGCCGTCATCTCTAGCTCCACCATATATTGAAACCGCCATCTCCAACCTAAACCCTTCCCACTCTAGTCACTCCTATCAGAGCTCTGATGCCTACCTCTTTCGATTTTAGCCAAATTCTATATTCGATCTCACTCCTATCAGAGCTCTGGTGCACAATGTGATTTGGTGGATACTTTTGAGGGGAATTGTAATTTGGCATAATTATAAGGAAAATGTTATCTTTACAACTAATTATATTACTTTCCTAACAACTAAGTTTTGAATAACTACAAAGTTGTTTTGGACAAAGACATTTTTGTTTTTTTTCAAGACTTAGTTGTAAGGAAATTTATAGAATTAGTTGTAAGGCTAGCAACGTTGCTGTTATAATTTTTCTAATATTTAAATTAAAAATTTCATTACTCTCCAAAATGAAATTTAGAATTAATTTAATTTATTTTGTTATCAATAGTTTTCTTCTATCAACCTCATCATTTATAGACACATCATCACACAACTTTGAATTTCGCTTTTTACAAACTCAAATTCAATTTTTTGAATTTTTGAATTTTCAAATATTCAAATTGAAACCAAAACCCATGATTTGGAAATCTCACAATGTTGTATTTATCTAAACCACCACTGCCATCCCTACAATTGCCACAACCACCGCCCCTAACACTATCATCCCTATAGTCGTCAGTATTACTATCACCACCACAAAGAAATACATTCATCTCGCCTTGTTCAAATGTAGACATATAATCTTTTTAACTTCCCATTAGTCGGATTTTTTTCTTAGAATGTCTCCCATTTCTTAGTTCCTATCCACTTTTGGTGTCAAATTACTAAGGAGATAATCTAATT
This sequence comes from Codonopsis lanceolata, assembly GCA_013146195.2. Classification (NCBI taxonomy): domain Eukaryota; kingdom Viridiplantae; phylum Streptophyta; class Magnoliopsida; order Asterales; family Campanulaceae; genus Codonopsis; species Codonopsis lanceolata. The sequence goes on along the minus strand of JABEVN020003570.1, from coordinate 1,439 downwards.
AATTTTAGGATATACTACTTGAAAGGATGTCGGTTGGTGACAGTATCTTCCAATAAAATGAGAGTTGCAGTAGAAGAAAAAAAGCCGATAGCCAAGGAAGGGGAATAGAGAGATTCTTATATGTAACTACATCGGGTCCTATGAAGAGGAGCAAGCAAGTTAAGAGCAAAAGAGGTTTGGAGTTTGGAACGCAGTTATGGAGATGAGTAAAATATTTGAACCTAGTTATTTGTGATTACTAAAATTGGTTTTATTTGTAATATCTATAAGTTTGAGACCAGTATGATAGTTTTTAAGGCTACTTGTAAGAGTCTGAAAATTCAAAAAAGTAAACTATAGATTTTAGTTTTTTTTTTCTAACAAAACGCATAGATTTATCAAATTGTTCTTCATTTTTTTCATCTTCTTGACATTATGACACTTTTTCTTAACTCATTTCTCTTATTTTATTCATGGGTAATAACTAAACATGTTACAAATGTGCTTAATATCTTGATACTCACCAACAATTCTATTATTATAGATATAATTTTTTCATATAAATCTAATAATGTCTTTCCCGAACATATTTTAAAAGTAAACCATATTATTTTTTAGTTTCATAAAGTTTTAGTGTCTCAATTAGTAAGGGTATTTTTGTCATTTTAGAAAATATTGGGTGACATTTGTAACGATAATGGTAGGAGGGGGAAACTGATAAGAAAATCAAAATATAAGACGAAATGAATATAATTAAAAAATATAGGACCTAACTTTAAAATAGGTACAAGTCAATGGATCAAATTGTTATTTCATTATTCATGGAATTAATTAGCCTATGACAAATTTACTCTTTTGATCTTAATTAATAGTGAGTGATTTATTTTATTTATGGCTATTTTTTTCCAATTATTATTGTTTAGCATGGTATATTTATGTGTATTGTCCTTGAAGAAATGCACAGATTCATCAAATGGTTCCTTTTTTTTTTTTTCATCTTCTTGACATTATAACATATTTTCTTTTCTCATTTCTCTTATTTTATTCATGGGTAATAACTAAACATGCTACAAATTTGCTTAATATCTCGATACTCACCAACAATTCTATTATTATAGATACGTTTTTTCATATAAATCTAATAATGTTTTTCCTTAACATATTTAAGAAAGTAAAACCACATTATTTTTTAGTTTCGAATAAAGTTTTAGTGTCTCGACTGAGTAACGGTATTTTTGTCATTTTAGAAAATAATTGGCTTACATTTGTAATCTATAATGGTAGGAGGGGAAAGCGATAAGAAAATCAAAATATAAAATGAAATTAATAGTAATTAAAAATGAGATCTAACTTTAAAATATGTACAAGTCAAGGAATCAATTTATTATTTAATTATTCATGAAATTAATTTGCTTATGACAAATTTACTCTTTTTGCCCTTAATTCATGGCAAGTGATTT
>JABEVN020003569.1:0-17716 GCA_013146195.2 Codonopsis lanceolata | reverse complement strand
ACTGCTCCAGCCTAGCATCTGCCTCGCTACATTTTGTTTGTTTTGCCGCCATACCGCTTGATCCGCCATCGAAATGATCTCGCCTCGTCCTGATTCGAACTGATACCTTTTGATCTCGATTCAGATGGCTTTCCCCGAATTAATCCACAAGATCGCCTTTATGCTTTCCACCGGCCGTTGTTTGAGGAAATGGTTTGGTAGGTATCGAAGGTCGATGGAGGCTATAGTGGGCTTGAAGTACAGCGTGCCTTTTTATTAATATTTTATTATTAATTTATTATTTGCTTTCCCTACAATTGACCTGATAAGCACCTCGCTTTATTTTGACGCCTCAGATTCTTTCCCCGAACAAGGATTCTTTCTCCGCAGTATAGACCAACGATTCCACCCGCCGACTCCCCAAGATCGATCTGTCCTCAAAGCGGGCCTATACTTCTTTCCAGATCCACCATTCGAAATGGTCTAAGTCGAGCATTTGAGAATTATAAGTCACTGCTTGTTATTTATTGATTTTTTTTGTGCGCACTTATTATTTTTTTTTTTCGAACTTCATTTTTTTTTTTTAACATATATATTTTCTGATTTTTTTTTGATGATTTTTTTTTTTTGACAGGCCGACCCAATATCCGAAATGCAAAACCGGCTTGGTCGCTGGTGTCTCAAAAACTATATGCATTCTAACGCTGGTTACGTGGGGGTAGGCCGCCATGGTGTAGGGTAACGCCGAATATATTTATATGCACGCAAAAGTTTATCTGTGAAAGCAAGAAAGCCTTTTATTTGTTGCTTGTGTGGATTTTCTGCTTTTAGTTTGAGCCGAGCAAGCAAGCACATCACATTAAGAAATAGAAAGAAAAGTGGGGAAACTATCTATCCCTATTAATTACAAATTTTGGTCCTATGTCCCCAAAAATAAAATGACAATGAATGTACCTTATGTACAAATATACGTATTTATTTAATAAAGTGAAAAAGAAAATGTAACTTGAAAGAAATAAATTGAAGAAAATAGAGTCAGAAGTAAAGCCCCAGCTCTTTTGTTGTGCTGCCCGGAATTTATTTGTAAAATATATAATATATATATTTTCTTTTTTTTTGATTTTTTGAAATTTATTTTTTAATGTATATATATAATAACAGTGTTTGAAGGCTTTTGATCGGCTGGGCAAGTACGCGGTTGTATGCCCCGGCGATACCACACCCTATTCAATGCTTTGGGGTATCAATGGAGTTTCCACCAATATACTTAGACCGCCTTATATATATATATATATATTTTTTTTTTTTGATTTTTTCGAATTTTTTTTTAATACTTCTCGAACATGCCCGTAATGTATATCTGAACGAGATCGCATGATGGAGGATCATATCCACAAATATAGCTACACTACCGTAATGGGAACACTTTATTGAAATGCGTAAATTAATATAACGAGCATATTGCAAATTTAAACAAAGAAAAGCCAAAAAAAGGTTTTATTTTATGAGTCTAGCCCTCCATTTTATTTAAAATAAAACGACATCCCCACAGAGTCGCCACCGTGAGGTTCCGGTGCTGCTCACGCCCTCGCGCCTCTGATAGTGCGCCAGACAAGGCGGATGCGGGACACCACCGCTCGCTCCACCCTCCCTTGTTTGTGGGAAGACGAACCAGAAGCGAGAGGAGTGTCGCCTATATTAGCACGTTGAATGTGCCTCTGTTGTTTGAGTGGATTTTGTATCCAAAATGGGAACTAAGGGTTTCTCATGTCGTTATCCCTTATTTCATGGATAATGTGATATGGAATGCATTACCTTTCCATTCTCATTCTCCCTTTTTTCTCGTCAGGATAATGTAGAAGTGCAAGAAAAGATATTGCGACGCCCCACTTATGGATTTATTAAAATGGCCTTATGGCCCAATCGATCGCTATGGAGCTTATGGGTTTCCGCATCAAGTTATCCCTTGTTTAGGGGATACCAGATATGTGAATACATCACTCCTCCATTCCCGTGATCTCCCTTTTTGGGGAGAATGAAAGTGCAAAGAGGGAATGTTGCGAGGCCCCACCGGATCCGAAAGTTTTAGAGTCGCCACCTTTATTTTAAGGCAAAATAAAGGAAACCGTAAGAGAAAACCGTAGATTTTAGAAAACGGTTCTGGGGCTAAGTTACTTAGTCGGGAAGGTGCTAGGCACCCAACTCGCTCTTTCGGTCTCAAAGCGCTTTTTGGGTGAAATATGCTCATTGTTATATTAATCTAGCAAATAAATAAGGTCTTATTTTGACAAGGGAAAATTAAATGATACATTCGTGGTTACATTATTTACTGACTCGCAGCCCGCCTCCTTCCAATAATTACAAACACATTTAAGAATATTTGGCCATTATAACTCTTTTACATAATTTTTCCTAATCTAATCCGGCAAAGACAACGGCTTATATTGGCTACATTGTGCCGGATTTAAAATACAACTTTTGAAAATAAATAAAAAGAAAAAAATATAAATGAAATAAAAATACGCCCTTAAAGGTATTACCTTTTAGAGCGTGGTGTGTTTCTCGCCTGCCCTCGCGGCGAGAGGAGTCTTTTTTTTTTTTTGAATTGAACTGACCGAATTGAACCGGATTTGAACCGATTTGAATCGGATTTGAGATCGGGCTAGTCAACTCCTGCGAGTGACGCCTTTATTTGGGTAGGTTTTGGCCTTTTCGCTTGGGCGTAACCTAGACTTAAGTTTTGATTTTTTAGCTCGTTATACCCCGCGTAGTAACGCTTATTTTGGGATTTTGGACTGGGTTTTAAGGTGGATACCTAACAACTAGGCTAGGGATCACTTATAACCCTTTGGATTTTTGGTTTGGCGTAGTTTGGTCGGGTTTGGAGATTTTGTGGGCTTCCACTCACCTATCTCGCACCTCTCGTACTCAATGTATCGAAGAACCAAGCAGCCGCTGCGATCGAAAATCTCTGGATGAAAATTGTGTGTCCGAAATGAGGCCGGGCATGTCTATTTATACTTGCATTTAGGGACACTGGCTGAATTTTCATTTCTTCTCCTCGCATCGCTGAGTAGATTTGTAAGATAAAGACTTGTACCAATTCTTTGTGAGAGAAACGCAATGAGTGAAAGCTTGGTGCACCAAGCTTATGCTTGGTGCGGCACCAAGCCGCTTGGGTGGCACCAACCTCTTTTTGAAGTTTCAAATTTTGACACTTTCCTCCCCCGCAGCTTCACAAGCTTTGCGATCCCGCTTTTCTCTTTTCTTTCGCATTTTTCACTTCGCAACTTGACATTTGTTAAGTTTTAACAATTCTTGATATTTTATGTCGCCACATACCGTGGGTACGAAATTGGGGTGTCTACAGGTGTTCCCTGCATTTCGTGGTATCCAGATAGTAACTTCATCATCACTGACCTTGGCATTATCGCAAGATGGTTTGAAGGAGCTTGAGACCTCCAAATTTCGCCATGAGGTTGGTAACGGAGGGATTAATGGACGGTGAGGGGGTTCCACGGAGACAAGCCCTTCTCAAGATCGGCCTCGGCCAATGACTCCAATTCATCTTCATTAAAGGGAACGAGGGAGTGGCCGGCGCGAGCAGACGAGCAAAATAAAGGATTAGCTCCCCATTCAGCAAGTTGCTCGGGGCGAATTTCCAATCCGCTGCAAGCGATCTGCCTCAAGATGTGGTTCATGCCCTGTACAAAGAACGGATAAGCTTCACTTTCCACGCCGGCGAAGTCGCTTGAACTCTTATAATCTTCAATAACCGTTCTCGCCTCTTCACTTGACAAAGAGCCGACCTGATATCATTTGCTCGAAGTTTGGTGACGGTGGCGTTAGCGCCTTCCAAGTCATTTTGGCAAGCTCAGCCTCCCTACAAGACCCCACCTATGTTGTTTAAGGCGGCTTCTTCTGATTTTTTGGAAAGATTTAACTGGGATTCTAGGGCGGTTTTCTCGGCTTCGATCTTCGAAAGCTCGGTTACCTTGCTCGTGAGGGACTCCTCGGTATTTTTAAGGTCGGCTCGGATGCAGTTGATTTTTTCCTCCAAAGCATTCTTCTCGGTGGTCAGAGTCTCGGTCTCAGCAGTGAGAGCATTGTTCTTGTTGAGATTGGTGATTAGGCGCTCATACATCAAGATGGACTTGTTGGCGATATGTTAGAAAAGTTGCGAATTAAAAGTGAAGAAAGAGGAAAAACAGTAAATAATAAGAGGAATGCGTTACCTCAGTCATGCACATGCCCATCTCTCCAATCAAGACCGAGCTTGCCTGGTCCGCATACTTTTTCTGGATACCGCTATGATGTAATCGCTTCATCAAACCCAGTCCGGCAGTGGCCTGGAAACCACTTCTCTTGTGAACAGCGATGTTGTTGAGATCTGGTACGTTGGCGAGTTCCCTAATGAGGGCGACGGCTTTTGGTTGGTCGTCGGGCATGACGAAGTCTTCCTGTTGCCAAGAAGGAAGTTGGGGAGTGCTTTCTTCAATTACAACTTTATCTGCCCAGCGTTTGTTCCTCCTCGGGCTCTCAGTTTGTTCAACATTGATGACATGGGGTGAGACATTTACTGGTTCTCGCACCAGAGGTGCAGGAATGAAGGTTGCTGCAGATTGGCTGGGTTCGGGTTGCTGGCGCTTTGTTCCACGGCTTGAAGTAGTGGCCGGGACCGTGGGAAGAGTGATGGCTGGTTGGGTTGATAAGTGCTTAGCTCGCTTGCTGGAGCTCTTTTTGGCAGCCTGCATGAACTTGGAAACGTCCGTCAATTGCCTCATATCTGCACAAGGTCAAGAGAATGTTAGCACTGAGAAAAGCATAAGTATGTGAAATTATCAAAAAAGGATGACAAAGTAAACAGTTGAGATATAACCAGAGAGTGAGAAAGAGGGTCGGCAAAGAGTTCCAGCACGAGCACAATCCTCGCATTCACTAGGGAATTTATTCCCATGGCAAGAACCCCAGTATGGATGAGGAGTTTCTGGGTCGATTACAACTCGGGGTTCAACTCCTTCAATGGGAAGGTAAGAGATCCCAGCAGATCGTAGAAGACCGAGGTCGGAAGTGAGAACTCGCCAATCCAATACAAAATCTTGTCCCTCGCCCTTCTTGCTCCCGTAAGATTCCTAAAGGCCTTAACTATTTTGGGTTCCCCCGCTCGGTAGGCGTGTTTGTCATTCTCGGGAAGACCGTAGTCACTGATATAGGGCGCAAAGGGCCAGCCGATGCTCGATTCGATAAGCAGAGCCTTCCCATCCCAGCCATCGACTTTGTTGGGACTGTCAGTGAGAAGCTTGAAGAAGCCATGGTTTGAACGGCTGTTGATGCGACCAGTTTTCTTATCAAGAGAGAGGAGGAAAAACTTGCGGAATAAAGTCATATCGGGCTCAAACCCGAGTGACCGGCAGGCTACGGTAAATGATACTAAGAACCTAACAGTAGTTAAAGTTAGGTCACAGGGAAGGGTGTTGGAAGCATTCATTAGCTCGACAATGAATGGGTCGAGAGGAAGACGGAGTCCAACTTGAAAAAAGTCGAAGTAAAACACCATTTTGTCGCCTTGAAAATTATGGCCTTCTTTCTCTATGTCTAAATCAAAGGCGCGGACGCGGTAAAGTTTGGGGTCCATTCCTAGCGAATAGAACCAGGTACTAACCTCGTCCTCGGAGTTCAGATCTTCCCACCTGATCGAGGGAGAAGAGTATGAGGAGGCAGGAACAAACGAGGTTTGGCTTGGTCCGGGTAATTGTTCGTTTGGGCGAGGAAGATCATTTGCTTGCTCGGTTCCGTCAAGGATTTGAGGGTTGCTGTTGGCTTGTTGCTCGCTCAGTTGTGGGGGTTTTCGTCGGCGAGTAACTAGTGGAATCACATCTTGCTCGCTTTCTTTGGAAGATGAGGGCGAAGACGAAGGCATTTCTCTTGGAGCTCCATGGTCGTAGCTCCGACCTTCAATTTCAGAAACAGTTCCTTCGCTAGACATCCTACAGGAAAAGGAATCGAGAATTGCAGGTTAGATATTGATCAGGTGAAGTATGGCGAAAAAAGAAACTATGGTACGCGGGTTGTGAGATCAGTAAACGGGGTACTGACCATGGATTTCTCGATTCCTTTGGTTTGGGTTGAAAAGGGTTGGTAGTTCGTGAAAGGCAAAGGCGATTGGACTTGGGATGAACAATTTGCAGAAAAACGAAAAGAGGGTTTACACAGCATAAACCCTAATCCAGAAATTAAGAAAAGATAGTGCAATAGAATAATGAAAAAGGAGAAGTGAAATACCTGAGAGATGGAGAAAATCTTGATTCTGCTTTCGAAGGACGGGAAAGATTGAATCTGAGAAGTAGTTCTTGATGAAAATCTGCAAAAAGCTTTGTTTGCTTCGTTTATCTGTTAGAGGATCTCTTCGAATTGTTTGAGGCGTAAAGTTGTAAGAAGAGGGGAATTCCGCTTTTTATACCCAGCGGAACCGTCGAAGGAGGTACAAATCATTTGGCCCGAAGCACGAGGTGCGATGACCGAGGCAGCATTAAATGAGCATAAGGAATTGGGCCTGCCTTTTTCAGACTGTCGGCTGGCGGCTGACGTTTCGTACTTTCAAGAAACGCTTGTTCAAGACGCTTCATGAATTGCCGCCTATTCAATTTTTCAGATTCAAAATTATTCGAAAAGGGGTGTGCTTTAGAATTTTTTGGTTCCTCCTCGTCATGAGCATGAATATTCGGTAAGACAAGGAGTTGGGGGCTACTGAGCTGCCCGGCCCAATAAGGCCCATGCCATGAGCCACGTGTCAGGCGTACGTATCTTCCGAGCAATCGAGCAAAGATGTTGCGCGAGCAATCGGGCAAAACCTTAGTTTTGGTCAGGTTGGTTACTCGCGAGGTGGGGGATCAGCTAAACGAGCAAAGTTGATAAACGAGCATTATTGCTCGTATACATCAGTAAGAGCTATTAACAGTTGAGGACATTCATGTTCGGTAAAGTCCAAGGTAACAGTTGAGGGTGGTTGTACCCGAGCAAGAACCCTGACCAACAGCAGTGACCAACAAGTTCTATGGGTAACCTGTTGTCATTAGCGAGATAATTAAATGCTATTTAATAAAGGCCATGACCGTTTGTGGAGCAGTTAATGCCAATCATGTGCGGTTAATGCCAATCATGGGCAGTTAATACTAATCATGGGCAGTTATCCATGATTATGGGCAGTTATGCCTCCGGCACATATAAAAGCTTGGCAAAATTTGGAGAGAGGTATGCGCAATCTGATTCTTTAGTCAAAACTCTGTCAAATTGTTTATTCACTTGCCTATTTGTGTCTTCGATTTACAGGAGGGCCTGGAGTGCCCCCCGCCCGATTCACGTTTATTCTTCTTTATTACAGAGTTGGGCTCAGAGAATCCACAGACACGTTGAAAGCCAGGTGTTTGGGTTGGGCTTACCCAGTGCATCCGAATTATTCAGGACGCATCAAATAGTAATTCATATATATTCTTCTTTATATAACATATAGACTTATTAAATATTTAAAGTTTGTGGTTGGTATCTACTACTATGATTTAATCGTATATATTCTTATGATTTACCAATAAGTTATAATTAATTGTGGTTATTTGTAAAAATAAATTTTGTTTTGATATTATAATTTCGAATATGATGAAAGAGACACAAAATTTTCAAATACAGACAAGCCATATATGAAGATTTACATAGCACACTTTTTATAATTAATTGTGGTTATATTATATTTTGTAATCACATATATTCAAGAAAATGTTTTTTATAGCACATTTGTTCTTATTCAAGTGTTATTTGCTCATTTTAATTAATCATTAAATTAAGTATGCACCAAAATAGATTTGTATTTACAGATTTTCACATGGGTAGCTATTCCTATTAAATACTACTACATAGAAACTTTGTATTTTCTACAACATGTGTATATTTGCATATTTTCAATAAATCTTGAGAGTTGTGTAATCAATTAATCAAATTTGTGTTTTCAATGCATGCTAACTACTATATAATAATACTCAAATATGACTTTCTTTTTTTAGCAAGTGTATTTTGACGAAATTTTACCTCTTTTAGACTACCTAGCTTTTATATATATATAGATTAGGCTTAGGCCAGGCCCATCTTGATCTATTTATCATACATAGACTTTAAACTCTTATCCATAAGTTGACTTGACCGACTTGGAAGTTAATAATTATGGTCTTTAAATTTCTTCGAAAATGTATTAGTTGATGGAAAATATAATACTTAGTAGTTATGGTCTTTAATTTTTTTCTGCCGTATACAATACTCCAATTATTTTGGATTATCATTTAAAAATCTACTTTTAAAAATTATTTTTATAATTTTTATAACATTTTAACTTTATCATCACATTTGATATTAAAATATCAAATATGTTCAAACATTTTATAGTTGTGACTAAATCTAAATGCAAGTCAAATGTTATTTAATTATTAGATTTTTCACACGTAAACTTTTTGGGTGGAAGATCCTAAGGGGTAGCCTAGTGGTAGAGTTGAGATTTTACAAAATGTAAGGTCTCAAGTTCGATCTCTTCACATGTCCCTTAGGGGAAAGGTCTACAAAAAAAAAAAAAAAAAAATCTTTGGGTGGATCGGATATATCTATACATATATAAAAGAAAATGAACAAATAATGTAAATATCGCGCCAAAAGTGACTTTCCATATTCAGAAACATTAAATATTTATTGATGTTCCATTATTTCTAGGAAATGAAAAGAATTTGTTACAAAAATTTATTTGATAAATAAATCAAAAAACTTGACATTCTTCCATTGTCTTGAGTAAATTGATAACAATATATAAAAAACCAGTTTATAGCCTCATTTACATCAAGTAATATAAAATCAAATTTTAATTTTTTAACTATACTAAAATTGCAATGAACTAATGGATAATTATTTTTTTTGATTATTGAATTTCATAATAATTTATCAATTAAATACGAAATTAATATATTAACAAAACAATTACAGTAACTGAATTATCATGAAAGATTGAATTTTGCAACTGTATTTGGACGCCTTGGGGAGATCAATGGTTCCTTGGCTATTCAATTATCAAGCAGTTGTCAATGATGAAACTAATATAAATTTGTTACAATTCATTTGCTAAGCAAATTAACAAACCCTAACAAGTTGAGTCTAGCCCTCTTTCTGTTTTTTTTAAACAATATCCCCCATAGAGTCGCCACTGTGAGAACCTTAATTCGAAACACAACCCCGCTACTAAAAAAGCGGGTGGTTTTAAAACATTGAAGCACGTGAAATACGCTTGACCTCGTCGTGGACTCTACAATGTATGTATAGAATCGTCACCTTTATTTTAAGGTTAAACAGAGAAAAATAAAAAATGTCAGAAAGTGTAGGCGCAGAGGCTAAGTTATGAGTTGGGAAGGCGTTAGGCACCTAGCTCGTCCTTTTGGTCTTATTTGAGTTTTGCTAAGAATAACATGCTTAATTTGTTGTGTTTAGTTTAAAAATTTTGCTTATATACGTGTGTGTGTGTGTGTATGTGTGTTAGAAATAATACATGGAAATCAATAAATAAATCAGATACATAACTGATAAATAATTGAAATCGTTACTGCTTTGAATTCTAAGTCTGCAGGTAGACTTTAAGTCTGTTGGTGAACTTCAAATTGCTAGTAGGCAAGCGAAGTCTGCTGGTTGTCTTCAAGATTGTAGGCAGACTTCAAGTCTGCTTGTGCATGTAGAGTTCTGAAGTGTACCAGTGAAGCAAAATATGTTTGTCTGAGGCCTGTATCAAACATAGTTTCCTTAAAACAGATTCGTCCCTTCCCGTACGTGCTTGGAAGCTTCTTCAGACGTCTGTTTCTCAGGATACAACGAAGACACCCGTGAGACCTTTAGCACTAAGGTAACGTTTCCACATGTATCTTGACAACCGGGTTTTGCCATTGCTGATCTTCCTATTGTTGCTTTCATTAGCCAGATTACCACCATCACTCCAAACATTTTTTCTTTTTTTCTTTTTCTCTTATTTATTTTGGTATACCCTACATGAATATGAATATTATATAATGTGGTCACTTCTTCAAGTAAACATATATAGGTCGTCTTCTGGCTAAGTATATTTTATTTCATTTTCGAGAATATGCCATTTCTTTTTCAAATTAATCTATTTTACCCTCTTTTTCCGTAAATTAGCTTAAAAGTATATTTTATTTCATTTTCGGGAGGGTCTATTTTTACTATTATAATTATTTATCCACCATATTTACATAAGATAAATTTATGTAGACAATAATAACCCTTATCTTATAAGATTTTAATGTCATGAATTATATTTTTATTGGAAATAAGCAAAAGAAACTTATAAACATTACATACTCCTCATTGTATAATTGAATAATATATTAAAAATAATATTATTTGAATCTCAACTACGCTTTTTATTTCACAATAAAATAATATTACAAATTAATTTTGGGTCTACTTTGTTTAAGCATCAAGTAAGCTTGATCCAATGTATTAGAATAATAATGGAGTAATAAAAATAGAAAAGGGAGAGAAACTATTTTCACTATAATTTTTGCTTATCAACTATGTCCTTAATTATTACATCAAATAAATACATGTTTGGACAAAATTACCCCTCACGTACTTGTCAATTTTAAGTTCACTAATCAAGTTATTTTCCTAATTACCTTTTAACATTATTTTTTAGTTTATGAACAATATAGTTATTCTATTATTATTTTCACTTTTTGTAATGTCTTTATTAATTAATCTTATGACTAAGTTATATTGTATAATAAAAAAAATATCGTAAGGACATTTTGTCTACAAAATTTTGAGTAAATATATGTTCATTGGTTATAGAAAAAATTTAAAGTCAAATTTAACGGATGTAATAGTAAAATAATTTAATAGTAAAATCATAATATGAAATAATATCGTAATATTTAAATATTTTGTCTACCTTTATAATTGATTCAAAAATTTATTTCTTAAGTTGATTGAAACCAATATTGATTTTAATATCTACCATAATAATTAAATTGATATTTTAAACTAAGTAATATTTTTAAAACTAAATAAAAATATTATAATATCTTTTCTTTTTTTAAGATTTGATTATAATATTTTGTTTGGAATATTGGATTTTGGTTGTGTGAATGTTTTCCATAGTGACAAAATTTAAATTTGATTTAAGGTATAATATAATAGTAAAATATATTGATCATTTTTCCTTGTTAATTAGCATCTAAGATCATCTAATATTCTATATATAGTAAAATTCATGTGATAGTTTGATGGAAACCAACTTTATTGGAATCTATGAACTATTATTAAAACAGAAGTCGTTATTACCGTAATGATTTTCTGTAAAATGAGAAAAATTATAAAGAAAACTGAGGCTGCCACGTGATAGCTTTTTATAAAATGATAAAAATGGTTTGCAATTAAATCTTCCTTAAAGGATAAAGTATGTTGCTAACAATATGACTTGATTACCTTGTCACGTTAAGTACATAGAATTATACCGTCAAATTTGATACAATCCAATATAACTACAAAATTAAATTTTAGATTGGATCAAAAAACATTGCACCACACGAGAACTAACTAGTCCTATTAATAAGGTAGTTCTACGTTAAAAGTAGATTACCACTTAGACTTGCCTTTTCCAGAGATTAGGCTTAGGCCCATTTTGATTTATTTATATGAAAAATTACGGTCAGTCTACTTTTTAAAGTTTTTAATTATTAAAGTATTTTTTTTTCAATTAGAAAAAGTCACTTTTTGTGGTAAAATGACTACGATACTCTTAATGAACCGTAGGCATGCTACGGAAGTCACTATTTTTACACCACGGTTTAATAGTTTAATTGTCTAGTTTAATTACACCTCAATTCATCAATTTTATTATATTAATTTTACACTGCTGTTCAATAGTTTAACTGTCTAGTCTAATTGTACCGCGGTTTATCAATTTTATTGTATTAATTTTTGCATTGCGGTTCAATAGTTTAATTATGTAATCTAATTGTACGGCGATTCATCAATGTGTATACCGCGATTCATCAATTTTATTACATTATTTTTTACACATCGGTTCAATAGTTTAATTGTCTAGTCTAGTTATACACTTATACCACGATTCATCAATTTAATCGGATATTTTTGCACCACGATTCCAAAAAGTTTAAATACCTAATAAAATTGCACCGCAGTTCAAATCGTAATGAAACATACCACGTCCTCAGTCTTCTTCTTCCTTCTCCTAGTCCTAAGCTTTCTTATTCTTCATCCTTCGCCTTCGTCCCTATTATGAAAATCCTCCAACCCAACACAATGGTGATTTTCGAATCCAAAGTTTGTTGTCGGAACTGTTGAAGGAGACGATGACATTTTAAGAAAAAATATTTCAAAAAGTAGTCTTTTGCGATTGAAAAAAAAAAACCTATAAACTTTTGGGGTTAAAAACTTTTTTAAAAAAAAGACCCGCCATATATTTTTCCTATTTATTATCCATAGACTTTAAGCTCTCATCCTTAAAGACTTGTGCATACTTTCTCATATAGGTCGACTTGACCGACTTGGAAGTTAAATATTATGGCCTTTAAATTTCCTCCACCAAATAAATATAGTCGTTGAGTATATAATACTTTGCAATTAGATGTTACATTTAGTGTTGATTGACTTTAAGATTAGTATTTTCTTAGATGTTACATGTAATGTTGACTGATTTTAAGATATTAGTACTTTCTTAGATTCTACACATAGTGTTGTCTGACTTTAAGATTAGTATTTTCCTAAATGTTACATGTATTGTTGACTGACTTTCAGATTATTACATATAGGATATTACATATATTGATTTAACTAATGATTTAACTAACCACATGTTACAATTGGATAAAAGAGAAAAAAGTAATTTAAATGCCAATGAATAAAATTGGTTACATTCTAGATGATAATCATTTATTTTCAAAATATTTGACTTTTCGCCTAATCATTTATGTTGGCAAGGTTCAGCCATAGACCGGCCGTCTCAACCGATTTGGAACTTAGTAATTATTGTCTTTAATTTCCTTTTCCGTATACTCCATCTAATTCACAAAAACAACAATTATATTATTTTAAATTATCATTTTAAAAATTTACTTTTAAAAATTATTATATTTCCAGTGTTAGAGATGACGCTTTATAAAGTGTGAAGTTTTAGGTACGATCCTTTCTTACGCCCCTTAAGAGGAAATAAACAGTAAAAAATAAAATTAAATAGGTGTCTATAAATATGAAAGAGATACAATGCGACTCACACTTGCCTTTTGTAGAGATTAGGCTTAGGCCCATTTATTTATTATACATAGACTTTAAGCTCTTATCTATAGGTTGACTTGACCGACTTGGAAGTTAATAGTTATGGTCTTTAAATTTTCTTGAAAATGTATTAGTTGATGGAATATATAATACTTAATAGTTATGGTCTTTAATTTTTTCTGCCGTAGACTCCAATTATTTTGGATTATCATTTAAAAATCGACTTTTAAAAATTATTTCTAAAATTTTCATAACATTTTAATTTTACCATCACATTTAATATTAACATATCAATTATGTTCAAACATATTTGTAGTTATGACCAAATCTAAATGCGAGTTAAATGTTATTTAATTATTAGATTTTTCATACATAAACTCTTTAGGTGGAAGACCCTAAGAGATAGCACAGTGGTAGAGTTGGTGTTTTACAAAATGTGAGGTCTCAGGTTCGATCCCTTCATATGCTCCCTTAGAGTAAAGGTCTACAAAAAAAAAAAAAAAACTCTTTGGGTAGAACGGATATATCTATGCATATATAAAAGGAGAAGAGTAAATAATGGAAATATCACATCAAAAATGACTTTCTAGATTTGGAAACATTAAATATTTATTGATGTTCCATTATTGCTAGGGTGTTGTTTCTCATTTGTATCTTGATTTACATATGTTCATACATTACATTATGTTTTATACATTATTGTGGCTAACGAATTGGGCGTGTATCAATTAGCGTGACAGCTATATGTATAGAACTTTGCCATAGAATAGTTTTTATAGGCTTCACGAGGTTTAGCGGAAGACTTTAGCAAAGCTTCACTTAGGAAGACCTCTTTCGGCATTCGGTAAACCTTGTGCGCTCCTATTCTAGCATGGCGTGTCCAATCTCCAAGTCTAATGAATTAATTAAATTTAGACTTTATCGGTTTAAATTTGAATTAAAACATCTCCTGACTTCTCAGACACGCCTATCCAGCTTTTCGAAAAGCAAGAAGACTTTCGGCTTACGAGCGGTGGCGAGCGGTGAAGCAGGACCGACTCTTGTGGCATGTAACAACTATTGGAGGTCTGCAACTCTGACTTCTCAACTGCCAGTTTCTGCAACAACTCTGCACCACTCACTGCTCAGTATCAGTGAAGACGAAATCTACAAGTCGCTCCATGCATTTAATGCATTCAATCTAATAGATTACACCGTCTTCTCCAACGGATCTCAAGAATGCAAATCCGGCTATAAATATTGTCATTAAAGCGAAGAAAACAATGCTCGAAATTCTACAACAACATAAAGTCTTTATACTCGGTGCATTCAAGAGATCGTAAAAAGCGATCAAGAAGTCCTCAACAACAAATAAGAAGATGCGCTTCAACACTTATCTTTAGCTTCTTATTGTTGTTCCTTTAACTATTCTTCTGCACCATGAATATTTTGTTTGTCCAGATATTCAATTCCCAACCCCCAAACACAAGTCAAATATTTTGTACACGATCCATTGGATATATTCTTTGTAATAGAACTAGTGGAAAACATAGTGCACATTTAAATCCAAGGTTGACTACCTTTGTGGTGGACGTAACACTCTTTATATTGCGAACCATCTCAAAATACTTGTGTTTCTTCTTTATTGTTCTTTACCGCTTTATTCCATTTCATATCTCTTAACTTATCACTTCAAGCTAGACTTGAGTATTCAACCAAGTCTCTGAGTGGTGCTCTTACTTCACCGGCAGACCTGAAACTTCCTTACAAGACTTCCCTACTTCAATCTCTTTAATAGATTGCAAGTGCTTGTTTTAAGAACTTATACGAAAAGTTTTTAAGTGTCTAATAAGCTATTCAACCCCGTTCTAGCTTATTATTGTGCAGGTTGGGACTAACACTAGGAAATGAAAATAATTTGTTACAAAAATTTATTTGATAAATAAATCCAAAAACTATTGGCATTCTTCCATTGTCTTGAGTAAATTGATAACAGTATATAGAAAACCATTTTCTGGCCTCATTTACATCAAGTAATATAAAATCAAAATTTAATTTTTTAACTATACTAAAATTGCAATGAACTAATAGATAATTATTTATTTTGATTATTGAATTTTGTAACAGGTTTATCAATTAAATGCGAAATTAATATATTAACAAAACAATTCTGATAAATGAATTATCATGAAAGATTGAAATTTTACAGCGTATTTGGGCGCCTTAGGGGAGATCAATGGTTCCTTGGCTATTCAATTATCAAGCGATTGTCAATTATGAAACTAATATAAATTTGTTACAATTCCTTTCTTGAACAAATTAACAAACCCCAAAAGGTTAGTCTAGCCCTCTTTACGTTTTTTTTTAAACAATATCCCCAAGGTCGCCTTTGTGAAAACCCGTTTAAAACATCCCGTCTCTTGAAAAGCGGGTGGTTTCAAAACATTGAAGTGCATGAAATACTTAGTCTCGTCGTGGACTCTAAAAATATATATACTGAGTTATCACATCTATTTTAATGTTAAGCAGAGAAAAACCAAAAATGTCGAGAAAGTGTAGGTCCGGGGCTAATTCTGAATTTAGAGGGGTTAGACACTCGCCTTTTGGTCTCATTTGAGTTTTGCTAAAAATAACATGCTTAGTTTGTTGTGTTTAGTTTAGAAAATACTTATATATATATATATATATATATAGAAATAATAAAGGGGAAATCAATAAATAAATCAAATACGAATTGATAAACAATTGAAATCGTTCTTTGCTTTGAATTCCAAGTGCGTAGGTAGACTTCAACTGAATTCAAGTCTGCGGGGTATACTCAAGTTTGTTGGTGGACTTCAACTCTGTTTGGTGGGCAAGCAAAGTTCTTGGCGGTCTTCAAGATTGTAGCTAGACTTTAAGTGCGCATGCAGTGGGGATTCGAAGTGTAATTGTGAAGCAAAATCGCTTGCGAGGCTGTTTCAAACATAGTTTCCTTAAAACGGATTCGTCTCTTCCGTGCGTGCTTGGAAGCTTCTTCGAACGTCTGTCTTCCATGATATAACGGAGACACCGTTGAAACCTTTAGCACTAAGGTATCCGTGACGATATTGCGTCACGACTCTATCACCAATATGAAAGCAGGGTACAAAGGACAACGAAAAATGCAAAATGCAAAATGCAAAAGAGAAATGGAGATTGTTTTAATTGTGTTTTTCAATTGTGGATGTTAACTCCATTATATAGGCTAAAGCAGAAACGAATTGATTACGATAATTAATCAGACGTTTTAATTCACCCATAGTGAATTAAAGTGTCATGAAGAGCGAGAATAAATATGTCGATTAATGTTGGAGTTACGAAAACAAAATAAATAATTAATAAAGCGTAGGTTGAGTGCGAGCAAACAAATTTGGTCCGACAGGCATGCGCGGAGAGAGCTTCTATTCTACACAAGCCACATAAGACACTTGTATATAAACCACTCAAAATTTTGTTAATTTTCCAATGTGGGATAAACACACTTCCAACACCTCACTTTAACCAACCATAACTTATTCATCCAAACACCAAATAGGACAAATAAATATATGATTTCGATGTTCTAACGTAGTAGAATATAATCTCACAATTATCCTTGTCATTACACAAATGACACATGAAGAAATTCATTTCACAACATTACACAATTTAATTCTTTAAACACAATTTTTCCAACAATATATTGGAAGCGACATATTGCTGGGCATGATAACGACTATTTTGTGATTTCAACATTTAAAGTGTTTCGCCATTATTTAAGCATGCTATTAACTACTTTAGTATTTTATATACATTTACATACAAATATACAATACTACTTTATTTACTATACTATTTACAAACATAACAATACTCCCTCCGTTTTCAAATTATCGTCCACATTTCCTTTGTCGTCGTTCTAAAATAATTGTCATCTTTTAAAACTTTCCTTTTAGGAAAACACTTTTACCACTTCACCCTTACTTTTTCTACCAACTTTAATTATGGTTACATGAAAGGCATTAAAGTAAACCACACATATCACCAATATCTATAATTGATCAATTATTTTTTCTTAAACGATTGTCTTGGGATCAAAATAGATAATATTTTTGAAAATGGAGAGAGTAATTGTCTACATTTATTCTATATGAACAAAGTATAAACTAATTATCACATTATTTCTGACAGATGATATTTATAATACTATAGTAATATAATTTATCTATTATTATTTTATTTTAATTAACTACGGGACAAAATAATAAATTGGTACCTACCTCTTATAGCGTGAAATTCTGATCATGATGTCTTATTTATTCTCCTTACAAGTGCACAAGACTATTAATTGTATAATAGATGTATGGTAGCAAATGTCGAACCATAGAGACAAGAAGTATCTAAAAGCAAGCAAATCGGTAACAAA
>JABEVN020003568.1:0-17716 GCA_013146195.2 Codonopsis lanceolata | reverse complement strand
ATAAACCACAAGGACCAAGTCCTTCAACAAGAGGACTCACTAAATCAAGAGGTCATAATGCTCTTACAAAACCCAATAAACAATGCACATAATTGTACACACTTAACATGTTCAACTAACTTGTAAGTTTAGTTCAAAACCACATATTGAGGTATTCATAATCCTCAAGTCATCACCAATTCAAGAATAGTTTATAGCTCAATAAATCGCAGCGTGAGGAGTCTACTTTATAGTCCTCTACTCAAGATTAAATCAAAGACTATTATTTAGTCTAAGAACAATCATAAATCAAGACTTAGCATTTTAGCTTCACTTAAAGGTACACCGGACTCAACCATAGTCTCAACCATCATATATTTTCGACTTCCTTAAAGCCAATCTCAAGGGTACTAAAACTAACCCATAGTCAAAACCCCGTAAGTGCTTTCATATGCACGCGACCAAATTCCCTAAAAGAGAACTCGTTCAAATAATCATTTCTTAAAGGCATACGAGGTCATAGGTTGGTCTCCTAATGCTCTGCGGCTCTAACGAGCACGTTCTAAACACACTCCCAATAGGAATCTACATAACATGAGTGTCTCAATTGGGCATCGAATGAGATACTCTAGGGTTCCAACAAACATAACTAAGCAAGACCCGAACATCGTAGGGTTTCAACCTCAAAAACTCATTATTATATTATTGACCTTACACGACTTAATTGAGTCTTAGACTACATCTCATTATTTATATATATCATAAATCCCCAAATTAACACTCCATTCAATTATATATCAAAACACTAAAATTCATTCGGGCTTGATTCCCAAGCCCCAAAATTCATAAAAACCTTAACAAAGGGATAACCCATTTCTCCCAACACACAACATCATTCAAATCATCCTACACATTAATACCCACTTTAATTAACAACAATTCCTCCAATAATTCGGCTTGATTCTCAAGCCCTAAAATTCATAAAACTCAACATAAATCATATACCCATTTTATAAATCACATAATCTCAATTAAATGGTCATACTCATATTACCTAGTGAGATCACACATCCAAATTCCCAAACTTATGTATACTTTCATAATAAACCCAAATGAGATGTAAACATGATTTCTAGCATGCTCACAATCCTAGAAATACAAGATGAAGAGTAACAATATACTTCAACAATCATGGAAGTCATCCTACCTATGCTTTAACAAGTTCACATGCTCAAATCACAAGTTAAAATCACACATAAAGCAAGTATGTGTACTCATTGACCTCAAATAGCATAGAGTTTGTTTTCCTTAGGATCAATGAGTACAAAATCAAAGAGAGAAGAAGTAACTTACTTGTATTCTACACCAAAGAAAGCAAATGAGAAAATCGGAAGGAAATGATCTACTCTTCAAGTTCTACACTTTGTGAAGGTGGCTTGAGCAAATGAGGAAGGATCATGGAGGACCAAGAGGTTAGCTTCAAGAAGCCATGGGAGAGCTTGAGAGAAGATGAATTTCGTTCTTGGAGAGTGAGGAGAGAAATGAGGGTCAAAACATCGATTGTGGTTTATATTTGGCTAAAATGAAAGTGGGACAAGTGTCACAACAATGTGGTCCCTTTTAAATCTGATTTTGGCTTGATTAATCCACTCAATCACTCACTAATCCACTCATAAAACTTGTTAAAGATGTTAGGTATAAGTAAGGAGGGTTAGGAGGTTTAAGTGGGTTTAGAAAAGGTTGGATAGGGGATTGGGTGTATAAGTCGCACAATAGCAAAACAGGGAAAAATTCCATATGTGCAACCTGATGTTGAGGCGGGCGCTCACTCTAGGCCATGCGCCGGGCTTCAAGCCTTGGGTTGATTTTGCAATGCTCTCTCTCTTGAGGCGGCTAGTGATCAAAATTCGACAAGTAGCGCCTCGTTTAGCCCTTGAACTTGGTCTAAACATGTCCTAAATGGTCCCAAACTTATGGGCAACCATTCTAAGGTCTAACCCAACTCAAAACAAGTCGGAAACACACCCGAACAACTCCCAAACAACTCGAGCGAAACCGGGAAGAGGTGCAACAACGTGCAACCGGAACGACGAATGAACTAGCAATTGAACGAGCAATGAAAGGAGACTTTTAAGGCAAGTCTAAGGGCTAATGAAGAAGCTTAAATACTTCTAGAAAATTGAATAACAACTAGGGAAATAAGAATACCAAAGGAGAGACGATTACACGACTCAATCCCCGAACTACGCGATAGAGACGAACGTTATCTCCAAAGCTTCCAAATCATCGATAGACTTAAGGAACACCTCCAACTTGAAGTCTAACACATATAAACATGTTAATAAACCATCATATAGAGGTCTAGGACCAAACCGAGGTCACGAACACAAAACGCAAGCAAACCCTCAATCGCGTCGCATTCCGACTATCGTCGAGTCACGACTTGTGACTTTAGCAAGTCAACAACTATATAGAGTCTCTTAATAGTGCTTTGGTATTAATGTGGTCTCTCATACACATCTAGACCCTCTCGCAAACCAAACATACAGTCGACAAAGGAAGAAGTGCAAGTATAGCACGCAAACCGAGCTAACGAAGGAGCGGGGTGTTACAAACATCTACCCCTCTAACACTAACAACCTCTACAACACTACCGTCTATGCCAATTCGGCCATTGGCATAGAATTCATGGACAATGGCCATGATGGCTTTGTCCGGAGAAGCAATAAGAGGACCCTACCTACGAGCTTTGAAATTATTGTGGAGGCCAAAGTCACTAGCCTTAAATTCCCTTTCAGGGATCAAGGTCTTGGAGAGCTTCGCATTGTAGCTCTCCGACGCCTCAAAACTAATGAAGCGGTGGGCATCATACTCTTGCCCTCCTCGTGAGGGCGAGAAGTGGACAGACCGGTATTTCTACGTTTTGCGGCCATTTGGTTTGTAGGCACAAAAATTAACAGGCAGAAAAATCTACTCTTCCCTAAAAATTAAAATTTCAACGTATCAACTAAAACATGCAAAAATAATAATTCTACGTAAAATAACTCTAGCACCCTAGCATGCAAATATTTTTAATACGTTAAAAATTAAAATGATAGGGTGAGGGTTACTTGGAATTGGAAGCCTTGGGAAGATGAAGAGCTTGGTCGGAATTTGAAGCTCGTCGTCGGAATTAATGGAGCTTCTCCTTCTTCAAGCTTTAATGGAGGGAAATGAGGGTGAATGGAGGAAGAAAAGTTGAAGGGGAGAGTACCTACTCTTAATCTTTGCTGGATTTTGAAAGGCCTTCGCCAGATTTGTGAGTGAGAAGAGAGATCTGCTACTGCTGCCTTGAGAGAGGAATGAAATTTTGGAGTGATCCTGAAGAGCTGCCCGAAGTTTGCTTAAATAGGGGACCTTGCGGCCGCAAGGTCCTCTTAGGCATGCGTCCGCAAGGTGAGAAATCACGCGTGGGCACTGATTCCTTCGTACTGCTGCCGGTCACACTTCCTGCATTTAAAGGGGCCTTGCGGCTGCAAGGAAGCTTAAGCCTTGCGTGCGCAAGGCTGGCAGAACATGTATCCTTTATTTTTCTTTCAACCTTTTTGGCAGTTTTGTAGATTAGTCCTTCCGTTATGTTCCGTTACGTTTCGCTTCTTTCCTGCACTCTAAAAATTCTACATAAACTCTAAACTTAAAATATTAGCAACATATAAATACAACACTACGATGCTTTTCTCCCCCAAACTTGAATTTTGGCATATTTAATGTTTAAATTAAATTTCCAAAATTAAATAAGACGGAGAATGACATATTTAAATCAACTACGAAAGCAAATAAAATTCATCATAGTGGGTTACCTCCCACTTAGCGCACTTGTTTAACGTCTTTGGCTCGACCTAACTGCAACCCTAATCATCCGGTGGTGTATTGTCAGCGAGACGAATTAGTTCAATTGTTCGCTCGACTGACATGAGTTCAAGATATGGTTTGAGTCAGTGACCATTAACTTTAAATACTTCATTGGTTCTTGGATTTCTAATATCAATTGCTCCATGAGAGTAAATTCAGACAATTGTGAAATGACCAGACCATTTTGATTTTAATTTTCCGGGGAATAACCTAAGTCTAGAATTGAAAAGTAATACCTTTAATCCTGGACGAAACATTTTGTTGGCTAATCACATATCATGGTATTTTTTGGTCTTTTCTTTATAAGTTTTAGCATTCTCATACGAATTTAGTCTATGTTCCTCTCATTCATTTAATTGGAATAATCTTTCCTCACCAGCCAAGGTTAAGTATAAGTTTAATTCTTTGACAGCCCAATAGGCTCTATGTTCAATTGCAACTAGTAAATGACAGGCTTTGCCATAAACCATTCGGTAAGGACTCATTCCTATCGAGGTCTTACATGCAGTTCGGTATGCCTATAAAGCATCATTAAGTTTGGACTGCCAATCTTTACGATTAGGTCTAACTGTCTTTTCTAACACTGCTTTTATTTGTCTAGTACTTACCTCTACTTGGCCAGATGTCTGAGGATGATAGGGTGTAGCTTCTTTTTTTTAGAGGAACAGGGGTGGCACCCTGCTAGCTTTTATTAAAAAGAAAAAAGAGAGAACAAACTTGAGGGGAACAACCAGCCTTGCCCTTATAAATGGGAGGACGGAGGAGCCTGACCTCGAAATAGGAAATAAGAGAACAATCAAAATAAATACAAAAATCAACATTCACTACAACAAAAAAGCCCTTTAACAACGTTTTTAAAACGTTGTAATAGACCTTTAACAACGTTTTCTGAAACGTTGTCTTATCCAACGTTGTAATAGGGACTTTTTTAATGGTTTTTCGCAACGTTTTAAAAAAAACGTTGTTAAATGTCTTTCACAACGTTTTCTAATAAACGTTGTTAAATGTTTTTCACAACATTTTTTGACAAACATTGTTGTTAGTTATTCACAACGTGTTTTGTAAAAACGTTGTAAAAAGTCTTTCACAACATTTTTGTTAAAACGTTGCGAAAAGTCTTTCACAACGTTTTATAAAAAACGTTGTAAATTATTATTATTTTTTTAAAAAATTCCTGTTTTGATTTTCCTCCTCCTACCTCAGGCCAAACTCAACCTCTTCAATATGAGGCTAGTCCATCAATTCACATATCACATCTCCTGTCCAAAGTTTATATCGTTTTGAACAACATCGATCATTGAAATATTCTATGCATCATAAGGTCAAATAATGAGGATTTCTCGATATATTTAGCTAGGCGTGCAACACTTATTTGAAAATAATTACCAATCAAACAGAGAGATAAACGACAAAAAGATACATATACACTATCCCATTCTACTTTGTATTGCTTGTAAGTCAACAAAATACATATACACTTAGGAGCAGCGATGCGAATTACAATCTCACAATAGAATAATGTACTACGATTGGGAACTAGCAATCAACTATCTCACAATAGAATAGCGATGTGAATTACAATCTCAGAACAGTGTAATGTACTATGATTGTGAGCACAAGAAATATATAAAATCCCTAATAAGTGATAAAACAAAAGAAAAAAAAAGATTACAAAACAAACAGCTGCAGCAGCACTCAAACCTGTTGGGAATCTCCATCTTTCTCTTCCTCAGTTGCGTGATTGAAACTAAAGTTTCATGTTGCTGCAGAAATCAATCCAAATTAGAATTTCAATTTAAGTAACATATTACATAACTCTATGCATAATAGTCGATCTTGATTGAATTAATACTTGCCTTTGGAAGACATATGAGTATGCAGGTGAATAAAAAAAAAGGTTAGTCTTATTTCAGCTAAAATATGAACCCAGTACATCAGTTTAGGATTAATAGGAAGTAATAATACTTGACAGAAAAATAAATCCATGATTAATAGGAATTAATCAGAGAGAAGAATTAAGGTCTTAGGTTGGTGTAAGGAGCTAGCACAATAACAGTGCCTCACTTGCAGTAAATCAATCTAGATGCATGGTTTAAGTAAACTAACTATAAACCTCTGCATCATCGGTTTGACACCATACACCTTTACTATTGACCACTATTGAGTTGTCTTATATAATGGCTAGGTAAACATAAAACTAATGATCAACTCCATGCTCGGAGGCCTTTCGGGTTTCAACAAATAGGTAGGTTATGTGCATGCAGGCTGCAAATCTCACTCTTATTTGCTGCTCCATTGTTTGTTCTGGTTGGAGTAATTAGGGTTCAATGGAGGCTTGACTCTATCCCTATTGTAAAGTCCGGCGTGGGTCCGTTAAGCAAGTATATGGCCAATCCAATGGAGATTCACATGCAGGAATGCAGCAAAGCGAGTACTAAGGTACCTGAAGGGTACGATGTCACTAGGATTGTTTTACAACAATATTTAGGAGGCAGAGTTGCAGCTGATTGGCTACACCGACAGTGACTATGCTGGGACTTGTATGACAGTAGGAGTAGAAGTGGAAATGTGTTTTTCTTGAATGACAGTGCCATCTCATGGGCGTCAAATCATGTGGTAGATAGAATAATGGAGCTAGTTCACTATGGCACAACAGAGCAAGTGGCAGATATACTTACCAAACTTCTCAAGCATGTTGGGTTTGTGAAGTTAAGGGAAGAAATGGGGATTTGCAAAGTTCCTTGAAGTAAACGCAGGTTCAGTTTAGGAGAGGCTATGTTGGGACTTATGGCTATTATTAGATATGTTTAATTAGTGTTAAGCTTATTCAATATTTGGTTTAATTAGGAGACTACAACGTGTCCAAGTCAATGACTAACCCGCGTTCAGTGCGAGCAGTTACTTTTGTAAGTTACTTTCTCATTCTGGACTATTAAGCTATAATGTAATCGTAAGAGGTATTCCACGAACAAAAATACAATTTTGTATGCTAAAGTATTTCGGCCATAGTTCATGTCCAACTAGTAAGTTACAAATACTGTGACAGCCCGACCCGGACTCCAATGCGAAATCCCAAGGTCGTGCCGTCAAGACAAGCTAAAAGACGGACAAGCACCCACTAAGCGTAGTGGTGCGAGTCAAGAGTTAAACCAACAAACTCTAAACAGGAATGTAAAGCCATAACGGCGATACGGAACAACCAAAAACTAAAATCTGCGGAAGCAAATCATAAGTGAAACCCAAACTTATAATTATAAACTAAGGAATACAAGGCTGAAAGACAACTATCTCTCGACAAATCTACGACTCGCGTGACGCAACGTTGCGCACGTACAACAAACCATCGGCAACCTAAGGCCGGCGAATCAACAGAATACCAACCTGATAGACAACCACTCAACGTCTACAACATGCCGGAGGGACAAATCAACTAAACGAATAAGATATTAAATACTAACAACTAAACCAATGTTTCTCGACTAAAGTTGTCGGAGACAGAAATAACAATAACATAATACTAGAACATGCGAGCTAAACTTGCTCGGAAAGACAATGGAATAACTTCTAATTAAATACAACAGCTCGACCCAACAAGTCGGCTCCCAAAATAAACGACAATAAAATACTAACATAACTACCCAAGTAAAGTTTACATAACTTCACATCCGTGTCTCACAAGATAATAAATACAATAATAATAAAATCTCCAAGCTTAAAGCCCTAAGACCACCTTTATCCAACAAGCGCAAGCGCACTAACGAGCTATCGCAAAAACTAAGGAAAACAAACACACGAAATGAGTCATAATGACCCAGTAAGTTACTAAATGCAATGTATGGCATAGCATGGCGTGGCATGGCATAATGCACAAGCATGTATAAAATCATGGCATCTTTATAGCATACCAATAATAAACTTGTATTAAGTCACCAAGTAACGTAAACCTCATAAACCACTTAGCACATTATCTTTTCATATAACTGCTTATAGTAAGCCACATAAGGGATAGAGAAGTTACCCAAATAGTGCCGTTGTGTTGCTCCTGCAATACACAATGTTATAGTAGTTCGTGACACGATGCACGTGGTTGATACATCGACGCGCTGAGCGGCTACGCCTTCAAGAGGGAGCCCTTTCTCAGACTCAATAGCATAATCCATTCGCTCTACTGGTTACGAGATGGGCTAACTTCCCACCTGGGGCCAACAAAGTGGAGGTGTGTGTGAGGTCCAGTGCGGCGATCCATAGCGAATACGAACCTTACGATTCGTATAGGCGATGTATCGTCCTACCCTGACAGAAAAACCAATTCAAATAATGCCAGCTGGGCTTATATGCAATGCACAAGTAGATATTTACTCGCATGCTCAAACAAGAACCAAGACCGTTAAGAGCGGACTTATCAAATTAAGTAGGTCATGAAGCTCTACAAACCAATTTAACAATGTACATATTTGCACATACTTAACCAATCCAACTAACTTATCAGTTTAGTCCAAGAACCACATATTGAGGTATTCATAACCCTCAAGTCACAACCCAATCAAAAGTAGCATATAAACTCAAGAAATCACAATATGAGGTATACTATAGCCCCTACTAGATTAAACCAAAGACTATTACTTAGTCTAAGAACAGTCATAAATCAAGACTTAGCATTTAAGCGTTGCTTAAAGGTACACCGGACTCAACCATAGTCCCAACTGTCATATATACTCGACATTCTCAAACCAATCTCAAGGGTACCAAAACTGAGCCGTAGTCATATCCTCGCAAGTGCTTTCATGTGCACGCGACCAAATTCCTAAGAGAGAACTCATTCAAATAATCATTTCTTAGAGTAATACGAGATCATAGGTTGGTCTCTAATGCTCCGTGCTCAAACGAGCACGCTCTCAATAAATCCCCAATAAGCTTCTATATCATGGGTGTCACAAATGGGACACAATTCGAGATACTCGGGTACTCACAATCAAAACCAACCAAACCCGAACATCGTAGGATTTCAACCTAAGGCTTTCCAACATTTTATTGAACCTATAACGACTCCATTGAGTCTTAATATCGCACTTCATTAGATACGTATTTCATAAATCCCAACTTTAACACATCATTCAAGTTTATAGAAATTCTCCCAAAATAATCCGGGCTTGTTTCCCAAGCCTAAAAATCCAAGAACTCATCATAATCATAATCAATCAAAACCCAAATGTCGTAGGACTTCAACCCGAGTTCATTAATACATTATTGAACTTATTTCGACTCCGTTGAGTCTAAATACTAAGTTTCATTTCTTACACGTTTCATCAATCTCTCAACATCATTCAAATCATCCTACACATGGCATTGACAAGTTCATACCTCCAAAAATACACAAAATAGGCATATTTCCACAACGAACCCAAATAACATATGGACATGATTTCTAGCATGCTCATAAGCCTAGATACACAAGATGAAGAGTAATCATATACCTCAACAACCATAGAAACCACTCTACAAATGCTCCTACAAGTTTATACTTCCAAAAATCCCCAAAATTGGGCATACAAAGCATATCAAGTGTTCATTGCCCACAAATAGCATATAAGTTGTTTTCCTTAGGGTCAATGAACCAAAATCAAAGGGAAGTAACTTACCTAGCTTGAGTGAAAACTCAAGAGAACCAAAATCCGAACGGTGAACTTGTTCTACTCGTCGAGGGCTTCAAGATTCCGAAGTTTGAAGGCAATCGGGTGGATGGATCGCCTTGGATCGAAGAGAGAAGAAGCTAGGGCTTGAAATCTCCCATGGAGACTCTCTCTCTAATACGATTGTGGAGGAGGAAGAATGAAGATATTTTCTGATTTCTCAAAAGGGTTTGGGTATTTATACCCCCAAAATTAGGAGGGCACAATAGACATTTCCCTTGCACAATTAGTAGAGATTAGGACTAATCAATCACTAATCTAACCTTAATTAACTTCCAACTAATGTTAGGACATGATTTGGGTTAAGTATGGATGGTTAGGAAGGGTTTAGAGGTGGTTTAATGAGGGTAAGATAGGTATAATTCGTCCAAACACAAAACAGGGGAAAAATCCCGTAAGTGTGATCTGATGTTGAGGCGGGCGCCTCACATCTCTCCAGCGGCGCCTGGCTCTCAAAGCCCAAAGACATTTTCATTTTGCAAAGCTCTCAAGATTGAGGTGGGCGCCACTATGCCCGGCCTCGAACCTTCAAAACTTGGTCTAAACATGTCCTAAATGGTCCCAAACTTATGGGCAACCATTCTAAGGTCTAACCCAACTCAAAACAAGTCGAAACACACCCGAACAACTCCCCGAAACAACTCGAGCGAAACCGGAAGCGGTGCAACAACGCAACCGAACGCATTTAATGAACTCGAAATCGAACGAGCAATGAAAGGAGACTTTTAAGGCAAGTCTAAGGGCTAATGAAGAAGCTTAAATACTTCTAGAAAGTCGAATAACAACTAGGGAAATAAGAATCCCAAAGGAGAGACGATTACGCGACTCAATCCCCGAACTACGCGATAGAGACGAACGCTATCTCCAAAACTTCCAAAATCATCGATAGACTTAAGGAACACCTCCAACTTGAAGTCTAATGCATCTAAACATGTTAATAAACCATCTTAAAGAGGTCTAGGACCCAAACCGAGGTCACGAACACAAAACGCAAGTAAACCATCAATCGCGTCGCATTCCGACTATCGTCGAGTCACGACTTGTGACTTTAGCAAGTCAACAACTATATGGAGTCTCTTAATAATGTTTTGGTCTTAACGTGGTCTCTCATACGTATCTAGACCATCTCACAAATCAAACATACAGTCGACAAAGGAAGTAGTGCAAGTATAGCACGCAAACCGAGCTAACGAAGGAGCGGGGTGTCACAAATACACTTTCAAGTTCAGTACGTAGTAGCTTAAGTAGCATACCTGCAATATGATCATCATATTCTTTAATCAGTTTGATGAATCTGGAATCATTCGCACACAAATAAACACCTCTCGCCCCTTCAAGATTAAAGCATGTAGTGCTGAAGAAATATGGCAACACAAATTGATGTCACAAACACAAGTAAAAAAGAAAAGGCAACATCTTTAGTTACGCAAAATAACTCCTATTTTTACCAATAATCAATAGCTACTACAGGCAAGAAACATAAGCAACCCATACAAAAAGTACGTTGATGGGGAAGGGACAAGAGGGCTGTTGTGATATGCTCATAACGTTAAGAGAACATCATCATTCATTAAGAAGCATGTATTATAGTAATGTCTGCAAATGAGCAAAACAGACCCACCAGCACAAGTTTAAAATTAAATAAAAAGAATAATCAAAATTAATAAAATAATTACCAAGGATGCTGCTACTGCTACACCTACAACTACAACTATAACTATTTCCGAATACTAGGAATCAAGATGCATAAGATGTTGGAAAGATAATTGAGTTGGCTTTCAAATGCCACCAACCATGACGACACATAAATGAGAGAGAGAGAGAGATCAATGTAGCTAGATGAAGACCCACCATGGCTGGAACTTGAGAGATGTGGTAGCTAGAAGAGAAAAACAAATTATGTGCTATAGTGTTTCTTTCGTAGTGTATTGCCCACATCTTACTGTATTACTATGCATGAGATGCATTCTCCAAGTTCAAGTGCTTCTGTAGCATTAGTACTTTCAACATAACCAGAAGTTACTGCTGACCATTGATACTTGCCATGACCAGGCCCACAAGATATTGTTTTCATCCTGATAGTTGAGCTGCCATTAACAATCGAGAAGCGAGCTCATCCCCTATAAATCACATGCAAAATTAGGATATCCCTTAGCCGATGCGTGTTTGGGACGTAACTTTGCACATGGTACAACTTGTGATTTCAAGAATGAGGTTGAAAATCTTATACGGTAAATAAATGATCAAAAATGCACATTTGTAGTTGAAAACATGAGATAGACAAAATAACTGGAAGAGTAGAGAATCAAGAAACTGTTCCAATTTTATCGTTTCCGAACAAATACACTAGTCGATCCAATTGATATGGATTCCATCTGTGTTAGACTATCTTCTGGAGAAGAAATTAGTATGTTGGAAACACGTAAACATGGTAGTGTGAGATATTGATGTAACCATCAAGAAGTAATGAAGAATATAACAAGAATTATTTAGTTTTTTTTTTTCAAATTAATCCAGAGATTAGTTGTTTTCCTAAATGGATTGTAGCATAATTCAGCAGTTCTTCCTCTATGCAATGAAATAAGCACAACCAATGGAATGTCCACTAGACAGTGGAAGTAGCAGTACATAATAACTCTTGAAGTTTCAAGGATAAGTAATCAAGACCATACGCACGCATACAAAGTATCCCTAAATCCTTCAATCACTCAGGTAAATTATAAATCCCTTTATTCGAAATTCGTAAGCAGTGAACCTACCTACTCTGGCTACCATCCGTAGCATTGATTTTTATCACCTTAGAAGTATGATTGGGTTCTAATGTCAAATTTCCCTCACAATGATTAATGTAGGCACGGAGTAGAAGAAAAGCTAATGAAAATCGTGTATGGATTTGCAAGCCCCTTTTCACGGAGAAAAGAATACAAATAAACATCAAAAGACTCCTTCAGAGATGTGAGCTTCATAGTAAACATAAATCAACTGAACAACATGGTTTTCATTATCTATTGGATGTAAATCAATCTAGCTTGTTAAGGCATAATCCAAATAAAAACCATTCCATATGCGAGACTTTGTTTTCACATTAAATAAACAGACTATTGAACGATTGGGTACTTTCAGATTCAGATAAACAATCCTTCTAAAAGTGAAGAGGAACAAATATGAAATGAGATAGTTCAACACCTTCCTTTATCCCCAAAAACAAAAAACAAACAACTCAAGACACCACCTTCAACCAAACCCAAAACCATTATAGCTAGAGTATTAACAAAGAACTACAAGTTTAACAACATTGGCCACCAAGGTAACAACAATGTTGTTGACTCGATCATAAGCATTCTTTAAATCTTTCTACCCTTTCTCAATATCCTCAAAAACCTCACTGGCCACCAAGGTAACAAGACAACACCCCCCTAAGGCACTATGAACTTTAGAAATCGTATCCCTCAACACCAAGCTCAAAATAGAAAAAAGAAACATCTGATTATTAAAAGATTTCACACAAAAATATTCAATACAGCCAAATGGCAATATATAGATCCAACAACTTAAAACTTAAGTGTGCCAAAATGGCAATATATATATATATAAATCATCACATCCCTCAACTTAATACACTGATAAATTGTTACTGCAATTTGAATCTATCTTTGGCAATGGACGTCATAGTTAATCTTGAACATAAATCTTTTTGTGTAACAAATCCATCAAGAATCCCAATCAATCTCTTTAATAAAAATATCAATAGAAGTTCAAGAATTTAAAAATGAGATAATTTTCCACCTCCTTGGTTGTAATCAAGACACTGCAACATCTATATCTCAAACTACATTACTTGCAACTAAGAGTGAGATTACAAGGCTATCCAGGATAGGTAAATACAGTGGGGTAGATATTCATATACTTCTAGTAACAAGTGTCCAAACAGCACATTAAGAGTTAAAATGATTTCAAATTCAAACTATGAACAAACAAACACAATTCATTGTTTGATACACAGATTGTAGTCAAGTATAATTATTGTTGTCAATCTTGGGAAAGAGTTTCAACATGGATGGATCAATATAGGTTGTCAATCTTGGGAACAAGCCTTGATAGATTAAGCCTACATGCCAATATTTGTGACGGCCCGACCCGGACCCCAATGCGAGATCCCGAGTCGTGCCGTCCAAATAGACAAGATACACAATGCACATGCAAGAATACGGGGTGTTACACTCTCCCCTCCTTTAGGAATTTAGTCCCTAAATTCTTACCAAGTTCATCAAACAAATGTGGATGCTTCTCGCGCATCTCCGTTTCTGTTTCCCAAGTCGCTTCCTCAATGTTTTGGTTTCTCCAAAGAACTTTAACTAAGGGAATTCTTTTGGTTCGTAGCACTTGCTCTTTGGTATCCAAAATCTTCACAGGCTTCTCAACATATGACATATCCGGCTCAAACGTTATCTCCTCATACTCAAGTACATGAGAGTCATCTTTCAAATACTTTCGCAACTTGGAAACATGGAAGACATTATGAGTCTCCGAAAGTGAAGGTGGCAATGCAATACGATACGCTAAGGACCCAACTCTCTCAAGAACCTCGAATGGGCCAATGTACCTCTGTAAGCTTCCCTTTCTTGCCGAATCTCTTCGACCTCTCCGGTGTCACCTTCAAGAACACGTAGTCTCCCACTTGGAACTCAAGATCTCGTCTTCGATTGTCCGCGTAACTCTTTGTCGACTTTGAGCGGTGCGCAATCGATCTCTAATCAACTTCACGCCTCAACCGATCGTTGCACTAACTCGAACCCCAAAGTTTCGCTTCTCCAACTTCGTCCCAACAAATTGGTGATCTACACTTACGCCCATACAAAGCTTCATACGACGCCATCTTGATACTCGATCGATAGGCTGTTATTATACGCAAACTCGGCTAAAGGTAAGTGAGAATCGGCTTCCCTTAAAATCCACGGCAATGCCTCGCAAAGATATCCTCCGTAATCAATCAATCGCTTGACCATCCGCTTATGGATGAAAAGTCAGATCAAGTCTAATCGTCCCCAAAGCTTCGCCTCGCAACGACTTCCAAAATCTAGATGTGAACCTCGGATCTCTATCGACACAATACTCACAGGTACGCCATGAAGTCTCACGATCTCCTGAATATACAAGGCTGCCAACTGAGTCAATGAATAAGTGATCGCGATCGGAATAAAGTGTACAGACTTAGTCAATCTATCAATTATAACCCAAACTGCATTAAATCCTCTCCGCGTGCGCGGTAACTGATGTAATTTCTACCAAAAGAGAAATGAAAGAAATTACCTTAACCAAGATCGTTCTAAGACAAGTCGTTGTTGGTGTAGAAATCGCACCCCCTACCTAAAGAGATAGGATACTTGGTTTGAAGCGCCAACCAATTACACCAAGGTTGGTTGATAAGCTAGGAAAGACGCATACAAGTTTTGTAGGAGACTATAAACTTGATAAGTCTAAAGTTCATGAAAGAACCAAAAAGAGTTGAATAACATTCACTCAAGATTAACATACAAAATCTGATTTGCAAGGCTACAAAAGAGGCCTATTTATAGGCTAATATGGTGGAGAATACAATGTTCATGATGTCATCAATGAGGTCATCGATAAGCTAATCCACTTATTCATAAGTTGTACTAGCTATCTTGATAAGCTATCAAAGACTGTTGAGTTCTCCAAGTTCATGAATGGATCCAACCTATCTTGAATGGAATTTTCTAGATTTTAAAAGAAAATTCGGATGCCTCCTTTATTGACTTTGAAAAGGCTGAATTTTGGTCTTGTTTTGGGCTCAAAATGTTCTCCTTCTTTGGGCTAGAGTTCCATCACCATGAGACTCCATTTTGCACTTCAATTGGGCCTTCTTTCTTATGTTTTTGAGCTAGACCAATCAAAGACTAGGGCCTAGTCTTGATTAATAACATGGACTAAAAGGACTTGATTTGTTTGGTTTCCTTGAGTTGTAACTTGAGCTTGAATCCAACAAGTTCCAATTAAACCATGGATAGCATCCTTGAATTCTTTGGACTTGGACCTAGTGATAGGTCCAACTTGCCATTTCAATGGGTCTTGTTCTCTTAGATTTGAGCTCTCGGATTGAACTACATCAGTAACCCTGTCACAAAATCCATAGTAATAAACTCCCACTTCTATTCAGGAATCTCAAGTGGTTGTAGAAATCCCGCAGGCCTCTGATGTTCAGCCTTAACCTGGCGACAAGTCAAACACTTTGACACATACTCATAATTTCCTCTTCATGCCTTTCCACCAAAATTGTCTTTTCAAATCTAAGTACATCTTCGTGCTCCCCGGGTGAATGGTATACTTCGTTTTATGAGCCTCATCAAGAACCAACCTCTTCAATTCAGTATTAGAAGGAACACAAATTCTACCTCGAAATGTCAAAAGTACCCTCACTATTAATCACAAAATCGCGATACATTTCTAACCCATCAATAATTTTCTTCAACTCAGGATCATTCCCTTGCGCTTGTCTAATTTTCCCAAATAAAGCTGGCGTAGCGAATATTCTTGAAAATCACACCTCTATCATAAACACTAGGACCCCAATCTAAATCTTCCAACATCTTCCATTCTCTAACCATCATACAAGACATGTGAACTTTCCTACTCAAGGCATCCGCTACTACATTTGCCTTCCCCGGATGATATAAAATAGTGCAATCATGATCCTTTAATTTTTCCATCCATCTTCTTTGCCTCATGTTCAACTCCTTTTGAGAAAACAAATATTTCAGACTTTTATGATCGGTGAAAATCTCAAACTTAGCCCCATACAAGTAATGTTTCCATTTATGCAACGCCTTGAAAATAATCGCAGACCAACTCAAATCGTGTGTCGGGTAATTCGTTCATGAATAGACAACTTCCTCGCGCATAGGCGATAACTCTACCATTTTGCATCAAAACACAACCCAAACCTTCCTTAGAAGCATCGCTATAGATCACAAAATTATCTCCTCCACTAGGCAAAGCTAAAATAGGTGCCGGCGTCCACAACGGCTTCTTAAGCTCTTGGAAACTAGCTTCACATTTCTCGCTCCAAACAAATGGCACATTCTTTTGTGTCAATCTAGTCATAGGAGTCACAATCCGAGAAAAACCCTCAATAAATCTCCGGTAATAACCCGCTAGACCCAAGAAACTCCGAACCTCGGTAACTGAACTAGGCCTCTTCCAATTCATCACCG
Organism: Codonopsis lanceolata; assembly: GCA_013146195.2. Classification (NCBI taxonomy): domain Eukaryota; kingdom Viridiplantae; phylum Streptophyta; class Magnoliopsida; order Asterales; family Campanulaceae; genus Codonopsis; species Codonopsis lanceolata. The sequence continues at coordinate 924 of JABEVN020003568.1, read as the reverse complement.
CTTCAATCTTAGAAGGATCAACGGCTATCCCGGTGCTAGAAACTATATGCCCCAGAAAAGATACTTCCTCGAGCCAAAGGCACATTTGCTAAACTTGCATAAAAGTCAAGTTTCTCCAGAAGAATAGACAACACAATCCTCAAGTGTTTCTCATGCTCCTCCAGAGATTTCGAATACACTAAGATGTCATCAATAAAGACTACCACGAAACAATCAAGATAACTATGAAAGACACGATTCATCAAATCCATAAACACCGGTGCATTCGTCAACCAAAGCGGCATCACTACAAATTCAAAGTGCCCATATCTAGTGCGAAAAGCCTTTGGAGCGTCTTCCTCTCTAACCTTCAATTGGTAGTAACCCCATCTCAAATCAAGCTTAGAATAGACAATAGACCCTTGCAATTGGTCAAAGAGACCATCAATGTGGGGTAGTGGATATTTATTCTTAATAATGGTCGCCTTATTCAATTCCCGATAATCTATACATACGCAAACTCCCATCTTTCTTCCTCAAAAAGTAGAGTGCGCCCAGGCGACACACTCGGTTTAATAAAGCCAATCTCTAGGAGTTCTTGCAAGCGAGTTTCAACTCCCAAGCTCATGCGCCATTCTATCACGGTGCCTTAGAAATCGGTGAAGTCTCAGGAATAAGCTCAATACAAAATTCTAGTTCTCTATCGGGTGGCATAGCATGGTCGTTAAAACACATCGAGGGAAACTCACATACTAGGAACCTCTTCTAATTTCGGTGAAGACTTCTTCTTATCAACAACATGCAAGATAACTTAGTACACCCTGAGACGGTAATTTTCTAGCCACTTGGCGAAATAAAATGCAAATCACTCGATGCATGATCACCTGAAATGTAAATTCAGCACACGGCATATAAAAAAGTAACCAGCTTTTATGGCGTCAACTA
>JABEVN020003567.1:0-17720 GCA_013146195.2 Codonopsis lanceolata | reverse complement strand
CCAAGTCTATGACCAGCTCATCTACTAATCCGGGTAGACCAACTGTCAAATATCTCCCCAGCAATGTTGTTAATCACGCGCCACGATAGTCCACGTCATCTTCAATATTATGCGTGAAAGCTCGGGAAGAACCATCAAATTGAAAGATTCCCATTATAAAATCATGGAGTTGCTCTGCGGGTAGAATTGAAGAGCTCCTGGATAGCCATGCGGACGCCTTACATGGCGAATGCAGCGATCACGCAGTAGGTGCCACCCCAGCATAACCTGAGAACTCCTTGAATGTGGGACACATCTCGTTCATGCCAAAATTAAACAAGTGATCCTCGGAGACCAAAACAGGCGCCTCAACATGTCCCAATTAATTATGACATTTCGCGAGGATAAAAGGCACCTAAAGCGAAAAAGATGTTCAAACCAATCCCTTTCATCGGATCATGAAAAGAAGGGATAAATCCAAGGCATTTTAGTAAATCTCAATTTCAGGCTGTAGGAATGCAGGCGACCATTTATAAGAGATCTGAGAATGTTGTTATGGTGAAAAGGGGCTATGGGCAAAGGCGGGTGAATCTAGAGAGAAACGAAATGAATTGGTGAAAAGTGAGCTAGTTCAAATCGAGAATTTATCTGCGGAGTGAAAGCGGCAGTTCGGCGCCGCGGTGCCCAAGCGGTGGTACTATGGTGCCACCAGAAGCTTCTTGGTGCCACACCATGGGTCCTTATGGTGGCGCGAAGAATGTCCAACGTACCGTAAAACTTCACCGCCCATATCTGGTTTGGTGATCCGACGATACGCTATTCTGCGTCCGTCGCGAAAAGAGAGTCTATGAAAACGACTCTGACACGGGCTCCAGCGACAACAGAGCCACAGAAAGGATAAGAAATTCAGCCGTTTTCCGTTCAGATATCACAAAAGCCGCTTTAATCCAAGGTGTATTCTTAAAATCTCTTTCTTTAAGTCTGCCGTGCCATTTCATTTTAGATGTCGGTATAGTTTATTTTTCAGTGTGAATTTATTTTTGCATGTGTAACATCTTTGCATCATATACATTATATTGCATTATATCATAATGTTTATGCAGGTTCTTTGACAAAATACAAAAAAAAAAAAAAAGGAAAAGATGCTGTCGCGAGGAATCTAAATAAATGCTGGGCGATGAAGCCACGGAAAACCACCACCAACTCGGGACTCGTTGTGCCATCGATTCTGATCCCCGACCTCGCCCGTGGCGACATATCATCGTCGTCATCATCATCATCATCATCATCATCATCTCGGCGTGGGGCTGCGCACTAAGGCTCTCCCTCTAAAGAAAATTCATCGACCAACTTGATATAGTTTCTTGCTTCCATGACTTCTTATAAGTAGACATGTTCACCTTAATAAAAAAGAGAAGGAATGAAAATGAAAAAAAAATGTTAGTCTCGAAAAAAAAAAAAAAGTGTGCAAAAAAAAATAATAAAAAAATATATATATATACATAAAAAAAATATAATAAAGAAAGAGACAATAAAGATGGATGTGTCTACCCGAAGCGAGCACCTTTCGGGACGGCGACGCTCCTCCGGGATCTCGACGTCAGGAAGAACCTGCTTTACTAAACCACCGCCCCACTCATATTGGAAAGTAGAGAAAATATCATCGGGCTCCGTAAACATCAGGTTCTCGTCGAGAAATGAAATATCGACTTAGCACAGGGCTGAAGCATCGAGAGAATGCCGCCCGGCATGCACAACAGAGGAGCGAGGAGGAGGGGGATGCAGCTCTAATCTCAGGAAATCCTCGTATGCCATCACTGGATAATCTATCGCGGGAGCGAGGTATTTCCCAATCTTGTTGCCAGTTGAGCAATCGTCGGACTCTATCACGAAGGAGGCCAGGAGGCACCACCGGAGCACTAGAAAATGCGAGTGCCGACGGTTCACCCGCTCGCCCATATTCAAAGAATCCACCATGATGGAAACCATCAATATCCGTGCGCCAGTGAACATCAAAGTAGTGGAATAGTGACCCTCCAGGCCCTCCCAAGGAAAGAAGTGCACTGAACCCGGACTCGAGCCAACAATTCGCTCCAGCACTCTTTCCCTATCATTACAACCACCGTCCTCGGCTTTGATTCACCATTCTTTGTCAACATATTGGGATAGATCTGAGGTGTAAACTAAACTCGCCGAATGAGGCGACCCGGCGAAAATCTAAAAAATGAGAAGGCCCAGACATGCAAAAAAAAAAGGAGAGAATAAAAAAAATATATGTTATAAAAAAATTGATACAAAAAAAAAGAGAGAGAGATAGAAAAAAGCAGGAAAAGGCATGTACCTCCCACACCGGAGCAAACCCATTCAGAGTCGGCGAGTCATTCCGGCTGGCCCTATCCATGGAAGCGTATAGTTCGGCCAAACCAGCCTGTCCCCAGTCATACAAAGGGATCCGATCAAAATCCGCCAGACAAGCCAGGACGGAAACTCTCAGGGTGACAGAGGAGTTGGCAAAGAGCGATGTGCCAAGAAAGAAAAATAAAAATGCTCTTGCCACTCGAGTTACGGCAGTGTCATCATCAGCCGGCACCCGCCCGACATTATTAAGAAGCCACTTCCGAACGCTGCTAATGAAAATCTCATCCGTTGATTTGAAGCGAGGCTTGAAGCCCAGGAGGTCCACAACCTCCTCCCTACGATGACGGAGAGTAAAGTCAGGGGCCAGGGTCTCCCCTATGCTAGTAGGGATTCCCGTGATCGCAGCGAAGTCACACGGGGTCATGGCCACCTCCCCCCAGCTGAAATGAAAGGTATGGGTGGTGTCCCACCAGAAGTCCCTGAGCACGTCAAATATAGGCAGATAGCTGGTAAAGTGGGTGAAGGAGTGCATGAAGACACTGAAGCCTGAACCCTCCACCAACAGCTTTGCTGCCTCGGGTAGCATGGCATAAATCTCAGCCACGTCAGCACATGATACCCGCATCCTCTCAAATTCCCTGCGAACCTGAGAAGAAGAAAAAAGGTAAGTCCTCTATCCTTATTTTCTTCTCTGTACAGTCTTTTAAGTAAGCAAAAGTAAATAAATAATGAACATATTGCATGTTTTATACTTCATGATTTTTAATAATAATAACAATAAATTCTTTTTTAGCATAAATAAAAAAATCTTGTTCATAACAAAGAAAAAATAATAATAAATATTTTTTTAAGTCAACACAATACCATATTCATACATGTACATAAATTTACATAAAAATAAACATCATTCTTTTACATAAAAAAAATAAATATACATATAAAAAAAATAAACGTAGGAATCTACATGCTGTACATACATACTGTATTCTTTCAAAAAAAAAAAAAAAAACAAACAAACAAACAGAAAGAATTTTTTTTATGTGTAATTTATTTTGCATATACATAATTAATTTTGCATCTTAAATATCATAAAAATGCATATTAGGACTGCATTTGCCATGTGTATAATAAAATATAAAAACATTCATGCATCACCTTATAGTTGTTCTGCATTGCATCTGCATCAAATAGAATAATTCATGCATACATTTTGTGCATTTCATTTGTCTAATAAGCTGCCATAGGGGTACGCTAAAAAGGAGATAAAGTACCACCAATCATCAAAATAAATATCTTTGTGGCATTTACTATACCCCTGCAGAAGTTGCATGTTTGAAAAATGAATCTAAGGGCATGAAAAATATCTGTTTTGTCCTGTTTTTATTCGAAAATATGCCCGAAATGTGTTTTGGAAAAATTTAATTTGTATCTCGAATATTTCGTTTCGCAATTCTATTGCATGCAAAAATATGTTTTAGCATAAAACATGCATCATATAGCCTCATTTGCATTTAGAATATAAATCATGCATAGTAGGGTCAAATAGTGACCACTAGTTCAAATCATGCATCGCAAAAATAAATCATAGAAATTTCGCATGTTATCACTTAATTACATCATTTAGGCATAAATAGGACATGCATATGCATCACTAATAAAGTCAGGAGTGCTCTAAAAGTCCCAAACATTGCAGAAATTTAGCAGATCTGAAACATAGCCAGGAAAATTTCGAGAAAAAGAAAAATCTTACAATGGTGCGAGGAAGATTGGACACGTGAGTGTTCCGATCCCGTAGAATGTTGCCCCAGTCATTTATAGAGTACCGGTAATTGAGTTTATTCCGGACCAAGCGAGGAGGTTCTCTCCTCCTCTCGCCAGATTCTGGGTGCATCGGTGCCTTCCCCTTCCTGGATCGTGAAGAAGATGCCATCTGCTAAGTAAAACACTGAAATTGGTGGAAGAAAATCGAGAAAAGGAGCGAAAATAAAGAAAATAAAAAAAGACAAGCGGCGCAACAATGGCGGACGAGGAAAGAAAGAAAGAGAGAAAGAGAAGAAAGCAAAGCTTCTCCCTTCACTCTAGATCCATAATAAGGGGAGAAAAAGGGAATTTTCCCTTTCCTCCCTCCAAAGTTTGAAGCTGCGACACTTCAGTCCTCAGATTTCAAAATTTCTAAAATGGTCCCTGAGGCTAACGGAAAGTTAACAAAGTTAATCTTGTTAACCAAAATTGATGACCATCCACCGGAGGACAAAGAAAATAATATCCCCAGCGGATCAAAAAAAAAAAAGAAGCAAAAAAAACAAGCAAAAAAACAAGCAAAAAAAGCAAAAAAAAAAAGAAAAAGAAAGAAGAAAAGAAGAAAAGAAAAAGAAAAAAAAGAGAAGAATAAATTCCCCAGCAAGAGTGGCAAAAATGCTAAGATTAGCCGAATCCACGGCGGCCACTCGGGCGCAAAAGGGTAAGTCAGGTATAGTATTCTTACCTTAACTTTAGAATAATTTCCTTTTAAGGAAAGTTTTTTAAAAAAAAACTTTGCTTTGTTTTTCAAAATAAAAGAAAAACTCTTTTTCAAATTGAGTTTTGATTTCAAAAAAAAAAGAGGAATATTTCAAAAACACAAAAAAAAAGAGGAATATTTCAAAAATACAAAAAAGAGGAATATTTCAAAAATACAAAAAAAAGAGGAATATTTCAAAAATACAAAAAAAGAGGAATATTTAAAAAAACCGAGAGCGAGAAAAAAGGAACGAAAAAGAATGTTTTCCACATCACAATTTTCGAAAATACTTGAAGAGTGATTACTTTGCCGTGCTCGGCGACGGATCTTTATCCGTCGAGTGCAGTTTTCTGGATATTTGAAAGTGTTTTGGTTATGTTTGGAAACAAGGCAGCGACCAGCCAGACACAACTTTGAAAATTCTTTTTAACACGTTTCAACGACAATGTATTGACCGGTTAAAATGTGGTGGCAAAAAAACATTCAAATCTTCATACCGTATTTGACAACGGTTTCGGACCGGAAGAATACGACTTTTTCGAAAAACACAAAAATCTTTTTTCCGTTGTGTTCTCGATCGGGTTGGGCCCGAAGAACATGACATCCTCACTTGGTTGTAGTTTAGGTTTTTTTGGCCTGAACTACGTTTGGTCTGATCTCCTTTAAATGGGGAATACGTAGGCAGCCTACATTAGTAAGTCCGACTAGAGCCGTCAAAACGGACCAACGGGGCGGACCAACCCGCAAAATGGCGGGCCCCGCCAATTGGCGGGGCGGGGCAGACCAACCCGCGAAAATGGCGGATTGAGAATTCATTGGTCCAACCCAACCCACCTTGGGTTGCGGGGTGGGGCGGACCAACCCGTCCAAGAAAGAAATTTTGTCAACAACCATCCAAACGTTAATCACCTTGAAATGAATAGTAAAACTTTAATCAAGTTGCCGTCAACAATCTAGATCTGTCGCCTTCAGCATCAAGCCTGAATCGATGGGTTTGTGTGCCCACAAAAATAAAATAATAGACATCTAAAAAACTGAAATTAATCTTTATTTTTTCAGTTGACTTTATCTTTTTCCTTAATTTAACATCTTTAGTGATTTTGGCTCTTGCTGGAGGTATAGTGATAACTGATATGTCATTCCTTTGAAACTTCAAGCTTCAAGCTTCAAGGAATCGCTTGGATACCTACTTGCATCCATATGCATCAGCCCAGCCGGACAACCGGAGCTACTGAGCTAGTGAGATGTGAGTCTGTGACTGTGAGACAACCGGAGGTTGTGAGCCTGTGGACAGCCGGACAGGTCGGAGGATTTCGGAGGGAGAGAGATCGATGGGAGGCTGAAAAGACAAGAGAGTGATCGATGGTCGAACGTGATAGTGGACTGAGACTAAGAGAGAGAGCGATGGCGCAAGTGGCGGCGAGTGGCGAGGCGGCGATTATAAGTTATAACGACAATGGTGGCCGGACAGTTCAACAATGAGCCAATGGCCGCTTAACTAGTTAACTCTCACACGGTCACAGAGAAATGGAGAACTCGGAAGATTGAAGAATGAAGAATGAAGAGAGAGAAATGTGTATTCAGTATTCACTGAATTGAGATTTGAGAATTAAGATATTAATTTGAGTTTGATTTTTGACTTTTGAGACCTGATGAGTCACCGAGTAAATGAATGGTTTTGGTGGTCTTGGAAGTTGGAATTTTTTTGGGTTAGTGAAATACTTAAATGTGATGTGAAGTGAACAGTGGTCAGTGGATGGGATTTTGGATTTTGAATTTTTTAAAATTAATTATATATTTCAATTTTTAATTTTGGCGGGTTACCTTAGCCCGCCTTGACCGAAGTGACCCGCACGGTCCAAGCCCGTTAGGCCCGCCTCCCAGTGGACCTATAATTTGCCAACCCAACCCACCTTTTTTGCTTGACGGGGCGGACCAACCCAACGGGTTTAGCCCATTTTGACGGCTCTAAGTCCGACCATCAGAGCACATTAAATTCATATCTGCTTAAAACTGCAATAAATTTTTTTATAACCGACTAAAAATGTCTAGGTTATGGAGTTGGATAGCATGTTAGCGTTGCATTATAAGCTACCAATTGCATTCTCGTTCTTAAATGAGCGAAATAAACTATTGTTTATCAAATGTCTACTAAGCCTTGGGTTAGGTAGACTCCATCGTTGAGGACTGACATAAAATATCAAGCTGTAACATAAAATCAATCAAGAAGCAAAAATGTCAAGCAGAGTGAAGCTGCGAAAGAAAAAGCAAAAATGAAAGTTGGAAAGGGGTGAAAGCCGCAAAAATGAAAGTTGGAAAGTTGGCTTGGTGCCGCACCAAGGCCCCTTGGTGCCGCACCAAGGGTCTCCTTGGTGCCACCAAACCATTCACTGTTGCGTCTCTCAGATGGAACTGGTACAACTCTTGAAGCTCGCGATACAAGTCGTTGAAGCTGCTGAACAAACCCAAGAATGACCGACGAGTCCCGGCCTTCCACTATAAATAGAAGCCTTCAGCTTCTCATTTCAGTTGCTCATTTTCTCTGAGATTAAAGATCGCAACGAAGCTTTGTTGTTATTCTGCCGATACGAGAGGTGCGAGATAGGTGAGTGGAAGCTCCTAGAATCTCCAAACCCCGTCCAAACTCCGCCAAAACAAAAACCCATAGGTTATAAGTGATCCCTAGCCTAGTTGTTAGGTATCCACCTCATTTCCCCGGCCCAAAAATCTCAAAGTAAGCCATTACTCTGCCCGAGTAACGAACTGAAAAATCAAAAAAACTAAGACGTGGTTCCGCCCAACCAAAAAGGCCAAAACCTACCCAAATAAGCTGTCCCTCTGCCCAAGTTGACAAGCCCAAACTCAAAAATAAGAAGTCAAGTCACTCTGTCCAAATCAAAACAACAACCACACAACAAACAACAAAAGACTCCCTCTCCCTGAAGGACAGAGCGAGCACACCGCCGCTCTAAAAGGTAAAACCTTTAAGGGCGCTATTTATTGTATTTATTTACTTTTTGTCCTTTTTTATTATTTTTAAAGTTGTATTTAAATCCGGCACAATGTAGCCAATATAAGCCATTGTGCTGCCCGGATTAGAATAGGAAATATTATGTAAAACAGTCGTTATAATGGCCAAATATTCTTAAATATGTCTGTAATTATTGTAAGGAAATGGTTGCGAGTTCGTAAATAAATATTCTTAATTTCCTGTCTTTTAATACTGTGTTTATTTGCTAAATAAATATAACAATGAGCATACTTCAGCCAAAAACCATTTTTGAGACCGAAAGGGCGAGTTGGGTGCCTAGCACCTTCCCAACTCGTAACTTAGCCTCCGAACCCGTTTTCTTTTTCTCTGGTTTATTTTTCTTTTCTTTGGTTTTGCTTTATTTGCCTTAAAATAAAGATGGCGACTCTAAAAATTTCAGATTCAGTGGGGCCTCGAAACACTACTTCTTTGCACTTTCCCGTTCTCCCCTAAAAAAGGGAGAAATGGGAATGGAAGGGTGATGTATTCTCATATCATGGTATCCCCTAAACAAGGGATAACTTGATGCGGGAAACCCAAAGCTCCCATTGTTATCTGAATGGGCCATAAGGCTATTTTAATAAAATCCATAGTGGGGGCATCGCAATATCCTTTTTTACACTTTTCCGTTTTCCCCTAAAAAAGGGAAAATGGGAATGAAAGGGTAATGCATTCCCATTTCCTGGTATCCCCTAAAAAAGGGATAACTTGATACGGGAAACCATAAGTTCCCATATTGGATACAAAATCCACTAAAGGCAACCGAGGCACATTCAAACGTGCTAACATAGACAGCAGTCCTCTCGTACTTTTGATTTCGTCCTCCCCTAAACAAGGGAGGATGGAGCGAGCGATGGTGTCCCCGCGTCCGCTGCGTCTGCGCGCACCCCTATCCAAGGGCGCGCGGGGCGCGGGTCGTACCCCGGGAACCTTACAATAAGATGTGCAGGGGCACGTGCTACAGATTTGCGAAACGCTGGCACTTGTCCCAATGACGCACCTACCAAAAACAACCGGTTTCTAGTGTACTCTAATAGTACCCCTATCGAATAACTTTTTTGGATAACATATGGACATTCATGTGGGGCCCGCAGGTACCACAATGAAGCCGGTTTATGATTTGCTTGGCGTTTGCTTGATCGACGCATAATAGGTTCAGACCCTGATAATGCCTTTTATGCAGGCTGCCACCGCTAAACACGAATTACGATGCCTATCTCCGTAGGGAAACTTTTCCTATTTTTTCTAAGCTGGGAGGATAGATCCCTTTCTGAAGCAGATTCAGGATATCAGCATACCATAGCTCGTGATCTGTTTCAGGAGCAGCGTTGATTTTGAAGCAGTATGCCGGAGTGACCTTTTTCCCTACTATAAATGGCTGGACTTGGGTTTCTGCGGGAATTTGGACCAACGATGCTAGAGTGGCCAAGGCGTCGACAAGTTGATTCCTATCTCGCGGCAAGTAGTGGAACGAGATAGAATCAAATTTAGTGACAAGTGCTGTCAATTTGGCATGATAAAGCTACAGCCGGGGATCCTGGGTTTTCCACTTCCCTTCGACTTGATTTATGTTCAGGGCGGAGTCTCCGTAGACTGCCAAGTCTTTGGTTCCCTTTTGGAGAGCTTCTTCGAGGCTAGCGATACAGGCTTTGTATTCGACAATATTGTTCGAGCATTCGAACTCCAACCTTATGGCCAATGGAGTATGGGAATCTGCTGGGTCGATTAGAAAGATTCCTATGCCGAAACCTCTGTTATTTGCGGCTCCGTCAAAGTACATTTTCCAGTTGGTGTCGTGGTCAGTAATTTCCAGGACACCTTCGTTTAGGAAGCTAGGCTCAACTGCATCTTCTGCTTTTAAGGGCAGATCAGCTAAATGGTCTGCAATTACGCTGCCTTTGATAGATTTGAGCGTGACATAGGTTATGTCAAACTCCTTGAGAAGAAATGAGCTTGATGGATCGTCCTTGCAAATAGGTCTTGAGCCTTTGCGTTGCCCAGACTAGGCCGGTGCAGCTTTTCTTTAGTGCTGAATAATTTAGCTCGCTTCCTTGCAGCTTCCTACTTATGAAATAGATGATGTTTTCAATGTAGGAGTTTTCTTTTTCTTGGGCGAGCATAGCCCCTACTGATGTGTCTGTGATGGTTAAATATATGAGGAGAGCTTTATGTATATGGGGAGGAGCTAGCACAGGTGGATTGATAAGGTAGGCTTTTATTTTTTCGAAGGCTAGCTGGCATTTCTCGTCCCAGACTTGGTCAGTATTTTTCTTTAGGAATTTGAAGAGGGGCTCACATATGGATGTCAGCTGTCTGATGAAGCGGCTGATATATTGCAATCGGCCCAAGAAGCCTTTGACTTCGGTTGGAGTTTTTGGCTGCAACATCTCTATAATGGCTTTAATTTTGGCTGGCTCGATCTCGATGCCCTACTCGGTTACCATGAATCCCAGGACTTTACCTTTGGTAACTCCAAATGTGCATTTGGTGGGGTTAAGCTTCATCTGGTGCTTTCTTAACCTTTCGAATTTTTTTTGAAGGTCTTTGATATGAGCACCGTTGGCATCGCTGGAGTGCACGATCATGTCATCAACATAGACCTCAACTTCTTTATGAATCATGTCGTGGAAGAGGGTGGTGGAAGCCCTTTGATATGTAGCCCCGGCATTCTTTAGTCCAAATGGCATGACATTGTAACAATAAGTTCCCTAGGGAGTAGTGAATGAGGTTTTCTCCTGGTCTTTTGCTGCCATTTTGATTTGTTTGTAGCCCAGCATGTCGTCGACGAAAGATCTTATTTTGTGAGCAGCGACGGTGTCTATTAGAATATCAATATTGGGTAGAGGGAAGTCATCTTTAGGCGACGCCTTGTTGAGGTCGCGGAAGTCTACACAGATCTGAACCTTCCCGTTGGGCTTGGGAACGGTCACTATGTTGGACAGTCAGATCAGGTATTCTACTACCTGAATGAATTTGACGTGCAGCTGCTTCATGATTACTTCTTTTACTTTTAGTGACCATTCTAGTTTAATTCGGCGGAGCTTTTGCTTGATTGACCGAACATCCAGATATATGGGGATCCGATGTTCAACAATGGCTGGGTCCAGCCCGGGCATATCTTCATAGGACCAGGCGAAGATGTCCACGAACTCTTTGAGGAGGTCAATGAGTGCTACCCTTTCAGAGCCTTGTAGGTAGCTACCGATTTTGATTTCTTTTGTTTCATTGTTCAGCCCCAAATTGATAGTGGATAGGTTTTCAGTTGCTGCTGATGAGTGATGTTTTTCCTGGTGCTCAACTGACTTTACAAGCTCAAGCATGTAATTTTTATCTTTTGGGTCCATTTCATCAAATGACTCATTATTATAATTATTTAATGCGTCTTTTAATGTAGGTGCAACTAAGGAATAACCAAAGACATTAAGATTATCATTAATAGCAAACTGTACAGGGTTATTTACATTATTGAGGACCTGGGGTTTGAGATCCTCAATCTTAGGGAGCGGATTGGTAGATGATCAATCCGTAAAGCTAGCGGAAGGAAGGGGAATAGTATATCCGAAGAGGTCCACCAGATCTGCGGTTGTCAAGAGCGGGCCGGTCGTAGTATACCAGTTCTGCAGAGGCTTTTCAATAATAGACTCAAACTTAGCAGGGAGCTTTTCATAAATAGTGTCTCCGTCTATCATACCAAGGAAGCTATCCTCCAGACTTTATTAGAAACTCCTGTTATTAAAGAGGGTATTTACAGCACCTTTATTCTGGCTAAATAGGTTTACTTGCCCTTTAGATCTTCTTTGCTGGATTGGCCTACAAGATTTTTGTGCCTGACACCATGATTACTTCGTTATCGACGATGTCTTGTATGGCATTTTTGAGCACATAGCATTTGTCAGTGAGGTGACCACTGCAGCGATGGTATTCACAGTACTGGGCATGATTCCATGTACTAGGTAATGGGTTGGGAAGTCGAAAATTTGTGATGGGTTTAAGTATCCCATGGGCCCATAGTATTTGAAATATTTCGGATCTTGGGGTAGGTAACTCGTCATAATGCCTTGGAATGAATTCTTTCCTTCCATTTGGCCTGGGTAAACCACCTAGCTGAGGTTTGGTTAAATACCAGGGTTGGGTCTTTTCTCTTGGGTAATATTGCACTGGGATTTGGTTGCCTGAGCTCGGATTCAAGGGAGGTTTTTTTTTCATGAGCACATATCATTTCAGTTGTGGTTCCCGGAGCCATTTGCTGAGAATAGGTATTCGAAGGATCGAGGGGAAGGTAATCCTTCTAGTTATAGTAACAGGCATTTAAGTGAAGAAGCTCAGAGTTGGTTTCTGGGAGAGGCGGATTAAGGTTATTTGGGATGATACCACTTTGGGAAATAATTTTAGGTTCCGACTGGGGAATGGTACTTGGTTGAGTTTTGAGAGCTTGGAAAAGGATTTTTTCTGTGTTATCGGGACAATTTATTTCAGGAAGGGAAGAGGTATCAGGAGTAGATTATAGGCTTTTAACTTGCTGAGAAATGGTGGAAAAAGTTTCTGCGATATTTGCTAAGAGCTTACCAACCATTTGGTTTGTTACCTTTTCCACATGCGCATCCAATTCCTTTAGCCAATTTTCAAATTTAGGAGGAACTGCATATCCAGGAGTTTCCCTTTCCGGCTTTGGACCATTTTGCCCGTTGCTGGTTTCAGACATAGCTTGTTTATTTTTAGCTGTCATTCTGCTCGGATATGTATCCTCTGAACTGATTCTGCCCCTGACACTTTCTGATTTGATTTTTGTGCCTATTTCCCGTATCAACCGGCCAGTACTATCTCTGTCTTTCCAAATTCGGGCCAGGTTTCTGAGGAAAATGGGGTTTGGAGATATCGAAGGAAATTTGGTGAAGGCTTTTGGGTTTAGATGCACGTCTTTATTAGTATATTTTATTATTATTGATTCTCCTACAATTGACCAGACAAGCACCTACTTTGTTTTGACAGTCTCAGGACTATTCCTAGAACATTGGATTCTTTCTCCAGAGTATAGGACCTTCTTATTCCACCTGCCTTTCGACTCCCCAAGATCGGACTGATCCCAGGCGATGGGCTTATACTTTTTCCGGGATCCACCATTCAAAATGATCTAACTATAGCATTAGAGAATAATCAATCAGCCCCTGCGTATTATTTTTTTTTACTTGCGCATTTTTGTATTCATATTTTTTCTTTTTGCTTGATTTTTTTTCTTTGCCATTTTTTTTTTCGCTTTCATTTTTTTTTCAATCTCCTTTTTTTTTTCACAGGGGCTGACCAATGATTTAGACATGCAAAAGCTGGTCGATCTGTGAAGTGTCGTGAGAATCTATATGTAGTCTAACGATGGCTTATGCAGGGGGGGTAAGCTGGCCATGTTGTAGGGTAGCAATTCGAAATATATTTACATGCGTGCGCGTGTGTGCGGCATCTAAAAAACAGTAAAAGTCTTTTTTTTCAGATATAAAACAGATATGACTTGTCTTGCTGTTATTTGTAGATTTTCTCGGCTTTTTTAGTTTGAGCGCGAGCAAGCAAGCCAATCACATCAAGAAATAGAAAGAAAAGCGGGGAATCTATATATTCCTATTAATTACAAATTTGTCCTGGTCCCCAAAATAAAATGACAGAATGAAATGAAATATGTACAAATTTTTGCGTAAATAAAAATTAGGAAAAATTACAAGCCGGTACATTTTTTAAAATGTGTTTTCAAATCAATCTAGTCATTTTTTAAACATATCTTTTAGATACATTTTTGAGATAAAAGTACATTACTACCCTCATTTGTCTTTAACTGCTCTGTTGTTCATTCATACCTTTCTCTCTCTCTCATATTACTCCCCGTAACTTTCTCTCTCTCTCTCTCTCTCTCTTTCTCATCGTTCTCCCTTGTTTCGCCGCCACCATCAATCTTTCCGCCGACGATTCCCTGTTCTCCCCCAAAGTCGCCGATCGTTATTCCCCAAACACTGACGATGACGTCTGATTCATACGCTGTGTCAGTAAACACGGAGGCGGTGAGTCCCACCCATGTATTTCCATAACCGAGCTCGGTGAGACCTCGAATTCGAATAGTTCCCCCAACAATGTCTCGACGTTTGTGACAACGCAAACGATGCGTCGGTGTAGACACCCCAATTTCGTACCCCTGGTATGTGATTGACATAAAATATCAAGAACTGTTAAAACTTAACAAATGTCAAGTTACATGAGTCAAAATGCAAAGGAAGCGAGGATCGCGAAGCAGTGCTTGAAGCTGCTAGGGGAAATTGCAAAACCGAGAAGATGGAAGGCAGCATGGTGCCGCACCAAAGACCCTTGGTGCCGCACCAAGGCTTCCTTGGCCGCACCATGCCTTCTACTGTGCGCTTGTCTCAGAATGAAATTGTACAACTCCTTAAGCACGCGGTACAAGCTGTTGATGCACGGAGAAGAAACTCACAAATGCCCCGCGTGTCCCTCTCCTCTACTATAAATAGAGACCCCCGGCCTCTCATTTAAATTTGCTCGGTTGCGATAGAAAAATCGTAGCGGCTTCTGCGATATCTTGATAGGATTGAAATGCGAGAGGTGCGAGATAGGTGAGTGGAAGCCCTAGAATCTCAAACCCCGTCCAAGTGCCAAAATCAAAACCCATAGGTTATAAGTGATCCCTAGCCTAGTTGTTAAGTATCCACCTCACTTCCCAGTCCAAAAATCTCAAAGTAAGTCGTTACTCACCGAGTAGCAGTGAAAAAGTTAAAATTAAGTCTAGGTTCCGCCCAACCAAAAGGCCAAAACCTACCCAAATAAGCTGTCACTACGCAGAGTTGACAAGCCCAAACCCTCGAAATAAAAGCGGTCATTACGCTGACTCAAAACAACAACCACACAAACAACAAAAGACTCCTCTCCCTTAAGGAGGAGCGAGCACACGCCGCTCTAGAAGGTAAAACCTTTAAGAGCGTCGTTTATTTTTTATTTACATTTTCTATCTTTCATTTATTCTTTAAAAGTTGTTATTTAAATCCGGCGCAATGTAGCCCATATAAGCCGTTGTGCTGCCCGGATTAGAATAGGAAATATTATGTAAAAGAGCCGTTATAATGGCCAAATATTTTAAATGTGCGTAATTATTGGAAAGAGGCAGTCGAGTCCGTAAATAATGTGGCCACGAATATATTTGTTTAAATTTCCTGTCATTTTAATACCTTATTTATTTGCTAAGTAAATGTGACAATAAGCATACTTGACCAAAAACCATTTCGAGACCGAAAGAGGCGAGTTGGGTGCACCTTCCCAACTCGTAACTTAGCCTCAGAACCCGTTTTCGTTCTACGGTTTATTTTTCTTTTCTTTGGTTTTGCTTTTTTGCCTTAAAATAAAGATGGCGACTCTAAAACGTTCGGATTCGGTGGGGCCTCGCAACATTCCCTCTTTGCACTTTCGTTCTCCCTAAAATGGAAGATATGGGAATGGAGGGGTGATGCATTCCCATATCTGGTATCCCTAAACAAGGGATAACTTGATGCGGGAAACCCAAAGCTCTCATAGTAATCTGAATGGGCCATAAGGCTATTTTCAATAAATCCATAGTAGGGGCGTCGCAATATCCTTTCTTGCACTTTTCCGTTTTCCCTTAAAAAAGGAAAAATGGGAATGAAAGGGTAATGCATTCCCATATCTGGTATCCCTAAACAAGGGATAACTTGATGCGAAACCATAAGTTCCCATATTGGATACAAAATCCACTCAAGGCAGCGAGGCACATTCCAACGTGCTAATATAGGCGACACTCCTCCGCACTTTTGATTTCGTCTTCCCCTAAACAAGGGAGGGTGGAGCGAGGCGGTGGTGTCCGCATCCGCGCACCCTATCCAAGGCGGCAGCGAGCCAAGGAACCTCACGGTGGCGACTCTGGCTGGGGTTGTTTTATTTTAAATAAAATGGAGGGCTAGACTCGTAAAATAAAACTTTTTGTTTTTATTTGTTTAAATGCATTATGCTTGTCATATTAATTTACGCATTTGAATAAAGTGTTCCCATACGGCCGTGTATATTTGTGGATATGATCCTCCATCTGCGGCGGTTCGTTCAGATACATTACGGGCATGTTTAAGAGTATAAAAAAAATTCAAAAATATATATATATATAAAAAAATATAAAAATATATATATAATATATATATATATATATATATATATATATATATATATATATATATATATATATTACAATAAATTCAAGGCGGCACAACAAAAGAGGCTGGGGCTTTACTTCGGCTCTATATTATTTATTTCGGTTCATTTTTCTTTTCACTATTATAACATTTATACATATCGCATTCATTACGTCATTTTATTTTGGGGACATAGGACCAAAATTTGTAATTAATAGGGATAGATAGTTTCCCCACTTTTCTTTCTATTTCTTAAAATGTTGTGCTTGCTTGCTTGCGCTCAAAAATAAAAAGCGAGAAAATCCACATATAGCAAGAGACATACCATATTTGCTTTTTTTTTTCATATATTTGTAAAATAAATAAAGACTTCTGCTTTTTAGATACAGCACATGAGCATATAGGAATATTCGGTTACCCTACACCATAATGGCCTACCCCCGCATAAGCCAGCGTTAGAATGCATATAGTTTTTCAGGACACTTCACGGGCCGGCCGGTTTTGCATCTTTGAATTGTGGGTCAGCCCTTGTCAAAAAAAAAATAAAAAATATATATATATATGTCAAAAAAATCATAAGTTCAAAAAAAATATATATCTATACAATAAGTGAGCTGCAAAAAAATATAGAATAAAATATAAAAAAATAAGCAGGGACTTATAATTCTCGAGATGCTCGACCTAGACCATTTCGGATGGTGGATCTGGAAGAGTATAGGCCTTAGCTTTGGACGATCCGATCTACAGGGGAGTCGAGCGGGTGGAATACGTTGGTCCTATACTGCGGAGAAAGAATCCTTGTTCGAGGAAAGTCACGAGGCTGTCAAAATAAAGCGAGTGCTTATCCAGGTCAATTGTAGGGAAAAAAATTAATAATAAAATACTAATAAAAGGCACGTTGTACTCAAGCCCACAGCCTCCCGGCCGGCCTTACGATACCTACCAAACCCCATTTTCCTCGAGAACTGGCATTTGGGCGAGAGATATCTTGGCCGGTTGTCTGGGGAAAGTAGTGCGAGAATCGAATTAGAGGTATCGGTTCGAGATCGAGCGAGGCGGGAGAATCGATTCGAGAAGCACGAGATCCGAGCGGTATGGCGAGAAAAGAAAGTGAAGCAGTCATTGTGGAGTGCAGTTCGGGGGGCTCCAGGGTATGTTCGCCTCGTGATGCAGGAATGGTTTGACAAAGGTTGGGTGCAGCGATGAGTCAAATAGGCTAGTCTGGTACAAAGTCTAAAATCCATTGGTGAGGTGAACTTCCCCTACTATTCCCAAGCATCCACATCTCGGGTGCCTCTAACCCAACTCCTCGGCCAAACACCAACCCACAAATACTACCACTATCCCAATCAATCCTCCACCAAGTCCCTACTACCCAAATATATACTAACCCATGCCCATACTTTCCCCAAACACCCAGAATCAAAATGACCTCCTTTTCCCATAACTAACCCACTCTAAATAGCCCACATATGGACCCAAAAGCTTTAACCCACGGCCAGGAATTTACCACATATTTACCTCCTAATGATCACAGTCGCCGGTTGAAACTATCAATAACACCAATCAGACTTATACACTACCCAAAACCCACCAACCCAAAATCCGTATATTACCCAAAACCAACCAAACCAAAATCCCTACAACGTCCAAAATCTGAGCCAAGACC
>JABEVN020003566.1:0-17717 GCA_013146195.2 Codonopsis lanceolata | reverse complement strand
ACCACTGGAGATTCACGAGATGGAAATGGGAGTTCATTACTATGGATTTTGTGGCGGGGTTATCAGCGCCGCGGAGTTCAATAGGTTTGGGTTATAGTCGGCCAGTTGACTAAATGCACACTTCATTCGACTATCACTTATTCGTTGACTTCAGTTAAGCGGCTTTGTATATCAGTCGGTGAGACTTAGAAATGGCGTTGAAGTATTGTGTGATAGAGATCCGAGGTTCACATCAGTTTTTAGGTCATTCTTGAGGAAGCTTTGGGGACAGATTAGACTTGATTACAGCTTTTCATCATAAACGGATGGTGAGTCAGCGATTGATTGATTTTGGAGGATATCTTTGCGAAGGCTTGTGAGTAGTTTAAGGGAAGGCAGGATTCTCACTTGCAACTTTAGCAGGTTTGCGTGCAATAACGGCTACCGGTCGAGTATCAAGATGAAACAGTAGTATGAGGCTTTGTAAGTGTAGATCGCCTATTTGTTGGGACGGTTGGAGAGGCTAAACTTTGGGGTTCCGAGTTAGTGCAATCGGCTGAGAGCGTGAAGTTGATTGAGATCGTTTACACCGCCAAAGTCGACAAAAGAGTTACGACAATCAAGACGAGATCTTGAGTTCCAAGTGGAGACTACGTGTTCTTGAAGGTGACACCGAGGAGAGGTAACGAAGAGATTTGGCAAGAAGGGGAAGCTTACACCGAGGTACATTGGCCCATTCGAGATTCTTGAGAGAGTTGGGTCTTTAGCGTATCGCATTGCATTGCCACCGTCCCCTTTCGGAGACTCATAATGTGTTCCATGTTTCCATGTTGCGAAGTACTTGAAAGATGATACCCATGTACTTGAGTATGAAGAGATAACGCTCGAGCCGGATATGTCATACGTTGAAAATTTTGGATACCAAAGAGCAAGTTGTACGAACCAAGAAGAAGATTTTTACCAAAGAAGTGGATACAACCAAGAAGATTCCCTTAGAACCACAACAGTTCTTGAAGAACGACATTGAAGAAGAGAAATCAAGCTTGGAGAACCACAACATTGCGAGAAGCATCCACATTTGTTCAAGCGGAGATGCGAGAAGCATGAACTTGGTAAGAATTTAAGGGACTAAATTCCTAAAGGATGGGAGAGTGCCCATAATCTTGCATGTGCATTCTATGCTTGTTTCTATACTTTCTTGGTTGATTGTGAACTTGTTTACTTGGTATATAAACGTCTTAGAATCATTCATAGATCATTCTGGAAGTCCATAACATGCTTAGAATCATATAAACTTGTTTGTAGAATCGCCGGTTTAATCGCGTTGAAGTTGGCCTTAGCGATTCCTCTCGTTGCCCGTATTTGCTTCTATTTCGACGTACGAAGTGTTCGTTGTGTTCTTGGCTTTATGTTCAGGTCTTAATCATGTTGAAACAAACCTTTTTCATGCCCAAGACATCCTAGTTTGAATGGTGTTTGATTGTAGTTTGATTCGTTGATCATTCGTCGCGTGGTTCACGCCTTGTTCTATCTTGTTCTGGAGTTGTTCTGTGTGTTTCCGACTGCTTTGAGTAGGGTTAGACCTTAGAATGGTTGCCCAAAAGTTTGGGACCATTTAGATCAAGTTTAGATCAAGTTTTAGAGATTCCAGGCCGAGGCGGCCGCATTGGGAGCCGGTGAAAGGGCGCCTCAACCCAGAGAGCAAATTCAAAATGGACTGAACTTGGGAATGGTCACGGAGGTTGAGGCGTCGCATGGCCTTGGGTGAGCGCCCGCCTCACCTGCAGAGATCTCGTACTGCGGGATTTTTCTTCCCTGCTTTTGAGTTAGGTCGTGAAATGCCTATCCTACCCCCTTTAAACCCCCTCTAAACCCTTCCTAAATACCCACACTTAGTCCTAATCAAGTCCTAACATCAATTAGAGGTTAATTTAGTTTGGTTAAGTGTTTGTTAACTTCCTAATCCTCACTAATTGCAAGTGAGAAATACCTCTTGTACCCTTTTTTATTTGGGAGGTATAAATACCCAACATTGACCAAATTTTCAGTAAGTCTTTCATTTGTTCATCCTATTTCTACAAGTTAGAGAGAGAGAGAGTTGGGGGCTTGAGTTTTGAGCCCTAGCTTCATCTTCTTCCTTCGATCCAAGGATTCCACCGCTCGATCGCCGCCAAACTGATTCTCGGCGGGTGAGGCGAAAGGAACGACTTCACCGTTTAGATTTGGATTCTCTTGAGTTTTCACTCAAGCTAGGTAAGTTACTCTTCTTCATTTTTGTTCTCATTGACCCTAAGGAAACAAAGTCTATGATGTGTGAGGTCAATGAGGACACATAATTGCTTCCTATGCTCTTCATTTGAATTTTAAATGTATGATTTTGCTAGGAGCATGTCTAGGTGAATTTCTTGCCTTTGGGAGTTTAATTTACTCTTTTATCATGTTAATTGAGGTCTTGAACATGTTAGAAATATGTGGTATGTTTGTTGATGAAAGTGAAATTATTTGGGAATGCCCTAAATTATGCCTATGTGGTATGTGTGAAATTTGTTATGTGTTGTATCCTCAATATTGGACTACATGAAGAGCATGATTTTCGCTAAAATGTTTTAGGTGAATTTATACCCTTGTTGAACTTAGAAGTAACCTAAGTTGGGTTGTGAAGCATATAGCTTCATTTTCCCCAAAATTGGGAATTTAGAGATGAGACTCAACGGAGTCGACTCTAGGGAAGAATTGATCATGATAAGCTCTAATTTCAATCCCTACGAAGTTTGCACAATCGCTTGATTTGGTTTACTCAAGTATGAGTTGGTTTAATTGATTATAACAAGTTGTTATGAAAGATTGGTTTTGAGCAATTAATTGCCTTGATGTGTTTTCTGGTAGAGATTAACACCTTACTTTGTCGGACGAGTCCGCTCTTGTCGGATTCGGTCCTTAATTGGTTTAAAGTCAAGTAAATATCTACTTGTGCATTGCATTGAGTCCAGCTGGCATAATTTGGTTTGTTTATTGAGTCAAGGTGGGACGATGCATCGCCTTCACGAATTATGGGATTCGTGCTTGCTATGGATCGCCGCACCTGGGACTCCACACACCCCTCCACTGTGGGCCGCAGTGGGGAAGTAGCCCCTTTGCCGTATCAGTTAAGTGCCGCATTGGCTTGCTATTGAGATCGAGTAGGTTCTCGGTATGAGTCGATGAATTCACATAACATCGATGGCACGAACTAGTAACAGAATGTTTTGCAGGAGCTACGAAGCGGCCGTGACTATCATATCCTACTTGTATGATTTACTTTACGCACTTATGTGAATAAGGTGCTAAGTGTTAAATGATGATAATATGCCATAATTGTGATAATTGTCATGCTATAACATGAACATGCATATTTTGGTAACTTACTAAGTCTTTCGACTTACCCTATTTGTTTGCTTTGTTTTCCTTAGATCAAAGCCGAGGAGACGTCCCACGCTAGATTCACGTGCTTGCTTGGACGTTGTGAGCGAGGTTGCTCTTTTGGACTTTAATTGATTAATCTTTTATTTTGGAAAGGACGTTGGGAAGCAAGTCATGTAGACTTGGCTTGGGTATTTGTTGTTGTAGTAACTTAATATTTGATACTTGTAATCTTTTGGTATGCCGACTTATATGTCGAGCTTGTTCATATGTGTATGGTTCATCACAGTTTCTTCCGCTAAAGCTTGTTTAAAGTGTTATTATTGTTATTGTCTCCGGCATGTTGTGGCCGTTGAGGTTTTATAAGCATGTGTTAATTGTAGGAGTAGTTGTTGGGTTCCGGCTGTAACGTCGCCGATGACTTGTTTAAATTAGGTTGCTTTCCGGCCAAGTGTAGCCGAGTTGTTGTTTGTATGAAATGTTGCGCCACATGAATTTTATGATCCTCCTATGCATGCTTATGTGTTTAACATCGTCTATTTGGACGGCGCGATTCGGGATCTCGCATTGGGGTCCGGCTCGTCGTTACATTTCGCCGAGCGAGAGATTTAAGCGAGCGTTGGTTTGATCACATTTTTAGCTTCGTGCCTTCTATCTGGAGAAATGTCGCATCAAGCTGGGACATGTTAAGAGGGGTGTGTGTTCGTCGTCAGGATCATCTTTTTAGTTTTGGGATGAACGAGATGTGCCCAGCTTTTGAGGAATTTTTGTGCAATCGAGAAGTGCCACGGTCATGTCGTGCCTTCGCCTCGAGGCGTCCTTTATGGCGATTAGGGAATTATTCCACGCCGCCACCCCGGGTTTTTATAACGGGGTGAACTTTGACTTGACCGTTCTTCCTCGAGCGTTCACAGTGTTCATAGAGGATGACGTGGATTATCTGAGGCGTCAGCTGACAGCTCTCTTCTTGTGTCTGGTGGGGAGATATTTGCTGGTGGGCCATCAGGGATTTATTGACGTGCGAGTCGTGGATCTTGCTTTGCAGGCCCGTGATCGTTGGGCCAATATCGTCCCGGTAATCTTGGCAGAAACTTTGGCTGGTCTGGATGCTTTTTCCGGTGGCGACGAACTTTTTCCCGCAGTCCCATTCGATTCACATGTGGTCGAGGAGCATTTTCAGTGCGTGATGGCTCCTGCACCTTTCGGGGGGATATATGATCCGGGGCTCTATGGTTTCCGTGGCCGCTTTACCCAAACTAATTATTCTGACTATGACTGGACTGAGGATTTCTTTCGAAGAGGCTCCATGGACATATCCTGGGTGATTAACCATTGGGAAATTAGACGATTCATTTTGCATTCTGTTGGCTATGCCCAAGTTGTTATGTTGGGCATCAGGAGGACCTCCTTTTATAGTCTTGATAGAATATTGCGCCACTTTGAAATTTGGGCCGGATCATTCCGCAGTGAGGTTCTGGTGCGACCAGCGCCCAGCGCTGGATAGGGGTGTGCGACGTGCGTGATGACACCACTGCTCTCATTCCACCCTCCCTTGTTTAGAAAAGACGAAATCCAAAGTGCGAGAGGAGTGCTGTCTATATTAGCACGTTGGAATGTGCCTCGGTTGCCCTGAGTGGATTTTGTATCCAAAATGGGAACTAATGGTTTTCCATGCCAAGTTATCCCTTATTTCGGGGATAACAGGATATGGGAAAGCATTACCCTTCCATTCCCATTCTCCCCTGTTTTCTTTAGGGGAAAATAGAGAAGTGCAAGAAAGGATATTGCGACGCCCCCACAATGGATTTATTAAAAATAGTCTTATGGCCCATTCAGATCACTATGGGAGCTATGGGTTTCCCGCATCAAGTTATCCCTTGTTTAGGGGATACCAGGATATGGGAATGCATCACCCCTCCATTCCCGTATCTCCCTTTTTTAGGGGAGAAAGAAAGTGCAAAGAGGGAATGTTGCGAGGCCCCACTGGATCTGAAAGTTTTAGAGTCGTCATCTTTATTTTAAGGCAAAAATAAAGCAAAACCGGAAGAAGAAAACCAGAGATTTTTGAAAGCGGGTTCGGGGGCTAAGTTACGAGTTGGGAAGGTGCTAGGCACCCAACTCGCCCTTTCGGTCTCAAAACGTTTTTGGCTGAAGTATGCTCATTGTTATATTTATCTAGCAAATAAATAAGGTATTATTATGACAAGGAAATTTAAACGGATACATTCGTGGCCACATTATTTACGGACTCGGTAGTCTCCTTCCAATAATTACGTATATTTAAGAATATTTGGCCATTATAACGGCTCTTTTACATAATATTTCCTAATCTAATCCAGGTAGCACAACGGCTTATATTGGCTACATTGCGCCGGATTTAAATAACAATTTTTTGAAAAATAAATAAAAGGGAAAAAATACAAATAGAATAAAATACGCTCTTAAAGGTATTACCTTTTAGAGCGGCGGTGTGCTCGCTCGTCCGGGGAGAGGAGTCTTTTTGTTTTGAACTCGGCTGGGCGGGATGACTACTTGATTTTTGAAGTTTGGGCTTATCAACTCAGGCGAGTGGACACTTTTATTTGGGTAGGTTTTGGCCTTTTTAGTTGGGACGAACCTAGACTTAGTTTTTGACTTTTTAGCTCGTTACGCAAGCGAGTAACGACTTATTTTGGGATTTTTGAATCTGGGAAATGAGGTGGATACCTAACAACTAGGCTAGGGATCACTTATAACCTATGTGTTTTTGATTTGGCGTAGTTTGACGGGTTTGGAGACTATAGGGGCTTCCACTCACCTATCCCGCACCTCTCGTACTATTGATATTGAAAAGGCAGCGAGCCGCTGCGATTTTTCTATCGCGTAAATGAGCAACTGGAATGAGAGGCCGGGACCCTCTATTTATAGTAGAGGCTGAGGATACGCTGGGAATTCCTTCGTTTGTTTCCCGTGCATTGGTGAGTTGTACTCTGTGCTTCAAGGATTGTACAATTTCTTCTCTCAGACATCGCACAGTGCCACACATGGTGCGGCCAAGGCACCCCTTGGTGCGGCACCAAGGGGCCTTGGTGCGGCACCATCATGCTTTGGAAGTTTCAACTTTTTGCATTTCACCCCCTGCAGTTCACATCAGCTTCGCGCATCCCTTTTCGCTTTTCCTTTCGCATTTTTGACTCCACGCAACTTGACATTTGCTAAGTTTTAACAGTTCTTGATATTTTATGTCAGTCACATACCAGGGGTACGAAATTGGGGTGTCTACAGAGCCCCTCAACGATGGAGTCTACGGGTAACCTTAAGGCTTACTGAGTAGACGGACATCGTTGATAAACAAGAGACTCTCTAATTTCGTTCATTTAAGAACGGGAGAATGCAATTGGTAGCAGTTATAATGCACAAGAACATGCTATCCAAACTCTATAACCTAGACATTTTTAGTCGGTTATAAAAAATTATCGAAGTTTTAAAGCAGATGTGAGTTTAATGTGCTCTGATGGTCGGACCTACTAATGTAGGCTGCCTATGTATTCCCTATTAAAGGAAATCAGACCAAGCGTAGTTCAGGCCAAAACCCTAAACTACAACTAAAGTGAGGATGTCATGTTCTTCAGGTCGAGCCCGATCGAGAACACGACGGAAAAAGATTTTTGTGTTTTCGAAAAAGCCGTAGTCTTCCGGTCCGAAACCGTTGTCAAATACGGTATGAAGATTTGAATATTTTTCTGCCACCACATTTCAACCGGTCAATACCTTGTCGTTGAAACGTGTTAAGAAGAATTTTCTAACTTATGTCTGGCTGGTCGTTGCCTCTTTTCCACACATAACCCGAAAACTTTCAAATATCCAGAAAACTGCACTCGACCGATAAAGATCCGTCGCCGAGCACGGCAAATTGATCATTCTTCAAATATTTTCGAAAATTGTGAAGTGGAAAATATTCTTTTTCCTTCCTCTTTCTTTTTCGCTCTCCCTGTTTTTTTTTGTTTTTTAAATATTCCTCTTTTTTTGTGTTTTTGAAATATTCCTATTTTTTTTGTGTTTTTGAAATATTCCTCTTTTTTTGTGTTTTTGAAATATTCCTCTTTTTTTTGCTTTTTTGAAATCAAAACTCAATTTAAAGAGAATTTTTTTTTATTTTGAAAAACAAAGCAAAGTTTTTTATTTTTATTTTTTCAAAATTTTCTTAAAAAGGAAATTATTCTAGAGTCGTGGTAGAATCTGTCGACTTACCTTTTACACCGGGTGGTGGCAGTGGATTCGGCTGATTCTGACATTTCTGCCACTCTTGCTGGGGAATTTATTCTTTTTTTTTTTTTTTTATGATGGTCGGTCCTATAAAGATAGGCTGCCTACGTATCATTTTTCAAGGAATCAGACCAAACGTAGTTCGGCCTGATGCTGGGGATTTTATTCTTGCTCACTTTTTTTCTTTTCTTTTATTTTGATTTTTTTTCTTTTTCTTTTTCTTTTCTTTTCTTTTCTTCTCTTTTTCTTTTCTCTTCTTTTTTTTTTTTCTGATCATCATTTTTTTTGATCTGCTGGAGATGTAATTTTCTTTTGTCCTTTGGTGGATGGTTGCAAATTTTGGTTAACAAGACTAACTTTGTTAACTTTCCGTTAGGCTCAGGGACCGTTTTGAAAACTTTGAAATTTGAGGACTAAAGTGTTGCAGCTTCAAACTTTGGAGGGGGAAAAGGGAAAATTTCATATTTCCTCCTAATATGTACGAGAGTGAGTGAGAAAGGAGCTACTGCTCCTCTTTCTCTTTTCTTCATTTCTCATTTCTGCTGCTCGCCATAGCCACTGCCTTCTCTCTTTTCTTTTTTTTTCTTCATTTTTGCTCATTTTCTCGATTTTCTTCCGCCAATTTCAGTGTTTTACTTAGCAGATGACATCTTCTTCGAGATCCAGGAAGGGGAAAGCACCGATGCGCCCAGAATCTGGTGGGAGGAGGAGAGAACCTCCTAGCTTGGTTCGGAACCGACTCAATTATACGTACTCTAAGGATGACTGGGGCAATCTTCTGCGAGATCGGGACACCCACGTGTCTAATCTTCCCTTAACCACTGTAAGATTTTCTTTTTCTAGCAATTTTCCTGGCTATTTTTCAGATATGCTAAATTCCTGCACTGTTTGGGACTTTTGGAGCACTCTTGACTTTATTAGTAATGCATATGCATGTCCTATTTATGCCTAAATGATGTAATGGAGCGATAATGTATGCAATTTCTATGATTTATTTCTACGATGCATGATTCGAACTAGTGGTCACTATTTGACCCTAATATGCATGATTTATGTTCTAAATGCAATCGGGGCTATACGATGCATGTTTTACACTAAATCACATTTTTGCATGCAATAGGATTGCGAAACAGAATATTCTGAGTATAAATTTAATTTTTCCAAAACGCTTTTCGGGCATATTTTCGGATAAAAACAGGACAAAACAGATATTTTTCATGCCCTTCGATTTATTTTTCAAGCACGCAAATGCTGCAGGGGTATAGTAAATACCACAAAGATATTTATTTTGATGATTGGTGGTACTTTACCTTCTTTTTAGCATACTCCTATGGCAGCTTATTGGACAAATGAAATGCAAAATACGAATGCATGAATCATTTTATTTCATGCAGATGCAATGTAGAATACTTATAAGATGATGCATGAATTTTTCACATTTTATTATGCTCATGACAAATGCAGTTCTAATATGCATTCTTATGGTGCAAAATAAATTATGTAAAATAAATTACATATAAAAATTGTTTTTTTATGGTTTTTATGATTTTTGGAAAAGAATGATGTTTATTTTTATGTAAATTTATGTACATGTATGAAAATGATATGTAACAATTTAAAGAATTATTTGTTTTCTTTTTTGTTATGAACAAATTTTTATTTATTTATTTTTTGCTAAAAGAATTTATTGTAAAAAAAATGAAGTATAAAACATGGGATATGTTCAATATTTATTTATTTATTTAAAAGACTGTACAGAGAAGGAAATAAAGGTAGAGAACTTTACCTCGTTTTTTTTTTCAGGTTCGCAGGAAGTTTGAGAGAGTACGGGTATCATATAATGATGTGGCTGTAATTTTTGATATGCTATCCGAAGCTGCGCAATCGTTGGTAGAGGGCTCGGGTTTTAGCACCTTCTTGCATTCCTTCGCCCATTTTACCAGCTTTCTTCCTATCTTTGACGTGCTCCGGGACTTCTGGTGGGACACCACCCATACTTTTCATTTCAGCTGAGGGGAAGCGACCATGGCCCCTTGCGATTTCAATGCAATTACGGGAATCCCTACCAGCATAGGGGAGACCCTGGCTCTGGATTTTACTCTCCGACATCGTAGGGAGGAGATCGTAGACCTCCTGGGCTTCGAGCCTCGCTTCAAATCGTCGGATGAGGTGTATATTAGCAGCGTTCGACACTGGCTTCTTGATAATGCCGGGCAGGTAACAGCTGATGATGAGGCCGCTATTACTCGAGTGGCCCGAGCTTTTCTCTTTTTCTTTCTTGGCTCATCACTCTTTGCTAACTCTTCTGTCACCCTGAGAGCCTCCGTCTTTGCTTGCCTTATGGACTTCGATCAGATCCCTTCATATGATTGGGGACAGGCTGGTTTGGCTGAATTATATGCTTCCATGGACAGAGCCAGCCGAAACGATTCACCGACTTTGAATGGGTTTGCCCCGGCGTGGGAGGTACATGCCTTTTCCTGCTTTTCATTCATTAATTTTTTTTATATATCATTTTTTTTTCATTCATTTTTTTTTGACAACATATTTATTTTTCTTCTTTTTCTATTTTTGTGCAGGTCTGGGCCTTTTCATTTTTCAGATTTTCGCCGTGGCGCCTCATTCGACGGGTCTACCAGCCTTGTGACGACCCGACCCGGATCCCAAGACGAAATCCCAAGGTCGTGCCGCCGGAAAGCAAATAACAACTAACAAGTAACAAATAATGGGTAGGGCCATAACGGCGATACACCGACAACTCAAAACATACGCGGAAGCAAAATATAATATAACAGTGGCGCCCGAGCTAACAAGCTCAAACTAAAAACAACCAAAGAGATAGTTAATCTCTCGGCCCAAAAATTCGACTCGCGTGCCGCAACATTGGGCACGTAGAACAAACTCCCTGTTATGCAATTCAAATATAGCACAATATAAACCAAGTCATCGGCGAAGCTACAGCCGGAACCCAACATTACACTAAGTCTAAGACTCTAGTCTAACAACTCAACGGCTACAAACACGCCGGAGAACAAACATAATACTTTAACTAGCAATATAGCATGCTAAACATGATCACCAAATAACCAAGCACGACTAAAACCCGTCGGCTACCAACAACATAAGTACCAATAATTATAGTACTAACAATAACCAAATATATGGGAGTATAACTACCAATATACATCTAGCACGACTTCTACTGGTCGGCTACCAAAAGAATAAGCTAACAACATAATTACAACATTACAAACACATACAGGTTTGCTACCCAATTCATGAAGTTTATATAACTTCATCTTCCCAACGACCTCACCAAAAACAAAACAAACATCTAAGTAGCAACCTTGCCAAAAGAATCTTTGTCAACGCAATCTTCTGATTTACTTGGATCCGCACGCTCGGCTCGGATCTAG
Source organism: Codonopsis lanceolata (assembly GCA_013146195.2). Lineage (NCBI taxonomy): Eukaryota > Viridiplantae > Streptophyta > Magnoliopsida > Asterales > Campanulaceae > Codonopsis > Codonopsis lanceolata. The sequence goes on along the minus strand of JABEVN020003566.1, from coordinate 6,678 downwards.
GGAAAACAACCAACAAATAACAGTAAGTCACAAAGACTTAGTAAGTTACTAACCATAACTTCCTATCATGGCATAATGCTCAATCATAAATCACATCATGCTATCGTCATGAAATAACCTTATATAAAGTCATGCTATGGCATCCATGCTCAACATTAAATAACCATGTTATCATTATAGTATAACATCTCTCTAAAATCCATATCAAGGCATTTTATGCTCAACGATCATAACTCATGTTATCGGTATAACATAACCTTCCAATGACTTACATGTCAAGGTATATAAACTTAACAACAATAATTCCTGCTTTTAACATAGTGCCATATCCGAATGATATTCATGATAAAGCATATTAGCTTAACAACAGTAATTTATGTTATTATTATAACATAGTCTTCCCATAATATTCATGTCAAGGCATACAAACTTTAACAATAATGATTTATACCTTTGGCATAAAACCACATTCCAATAATATTCATGTGATAGCATATATGCTTAACAACATTAATCAATATGTTATCTATTAAGTATAACATGTAAGAAACCAAAACAAACATCATATCATATCCAATTCACCAAGCACGTTATTCACTTAAGCACTTGTGAAACAATTCATGTATAAGGGATATGATACCATTACCCAAATTCTCGCGTGTCGCTCTGCAAAAACACGTGCAAAACCTTTATGTGCCCTCGATATCCCTCTCGTAGATATCGGCGTCCCGAGACGATCTCCGCTCGAGTTCCATAGTTATCAAAGCCATGTGTATTACTACAACTAAGATAAACTACTTCCCCACCGTGGCCATCGATGGAGGGGTGTGTGCAACCCGGCACGGCGATCCATCGCAATCACGAATCTCACAATTCGTGAAGACGATGTATCGTCCCACCAAAACTCAACCAAACCGACTCCAGCTGGACTCAAAACCCAAGCACAAGTAATATATACTCATATGCTCAAAACAAGTAGGTAAACACTCTACTATCAAACTAGTCATGCAATTCATCCACAACTAGCATAAACATCACAACCGAGAATCATATAAGTTCTCATAATCAAGTGTGCTTCACACACTTCAAAACTTCTTGGAGGCTCAACCTCCATGAATTCTACCCAAAATTCCGTAGGACTTAAGATTATAGTTCCTAGGATTCATACTAACCCAAAGGTTAACTCCGTTGAGTTCAATCTAAGTTTTCCGAAAATTCAAGGAATAGAAGCTTAGGCTTCATCATCCCCCTATATTCATAACTATCGCCCGAAACCATAATCCCAATGTTCAATATACTCATATAAACCCAACAAATTACTTAACAAAGCAACTTAGAACAAATTAATCATCTTGTGCATAATTTCATCTAAGCCATCATACCAATCATAACCTTCAAATCATGATTAAATGTTACAACATGGTTTAATATAATCTCTTAAACATGTGTAATTCAAAAACTAGGCTTACAATCATGTTTAACAAGCCGAAACACAATTTGGGGAAAATCCCCTTCCAAGCATCTTTGTCATTCAAGCTCAATACACATAATCAATTCATATAGCAAAGTTTAATATACTCTATTAAGCATATAAAACATATTAATCAAGCTCACATTAATAGATTGCAAGCTAAAACAAAATTAGGGCAAGGCACCCTCCAAGTATCTCAATCAAACCATCATCAATACTCATGGATAATCGACATACCCAAATTCAATAGACTCCAATAAACATGTATAACACAATAACTAGGCTTACCATCATGTTTAACAAGCCAAACACAATTTGGGGAAAATCCCCTTCCAAGTATCTTTGTCATTCAAGCTCAATACATATGAACAATTCATATAGCAAAGTTTAATAGACTAATTGGCATATGAATTCCATATAAAACAAGTCTCACATAGGTTCATCCATCTCTAACAAGAATTTGAAACCTAGGGTTCATGCATCATCTATAAACCCTAACAATGGCTTCCATTGACCTCAAATAGCACAATTGGTTGTTTCCCTAGGGTCAATGGAGCCTAAAAATCAAAGGAAGAGAGGTAGAAACTTACCAAAAACTCAGCCCTAACAAGCTGAAATTCGTGCCCTAACAATGGTGTTTCTCCTCAACTCTTTCTTCAAACTTGAAGGTGGAATGGGGGAAGAAGAGGACTCTATTAATGGCCTCCAAGATCAGCCCTCCAAAACCCTAGAACCACCACCTCTCAAGCTCTCTTCCAAGCCTCCTTGAGTGCTGCAGTGCAAGAAGAGAAAAGGGGGAGTCGACCTTTCTGCCTTGGCCGAATAGAAGAAGAGTGCGGCAGTTTTGGGGTTTTATATGGGGATTAAATCCTCTAATTAAACCACTAATTAGCCCCTAATAACTCTAATAGGTGTTTAGGATTAGTATTAGGATAAATAAGTAGGTTTAGAATGGGTTTTAAATGGGTTTAAAAGGTCTAACTTTCGGACAGTGAGAAAAAGGGAGCAAATCCCGGAATCTGGATTTTTAGACCCTTGCGGTCGCTTAGGCTTGGTATGATGCGACCGCATCATACCTGGTTACACCAATTCAGCCTTCGTTCATTCCTTGCCGGTCCGGCCTCTCCGCGTGCATTCTCGAGTCCTTCCAAGCCAAAATGGTCTACAATTCAACCTTAATGTCCTCCAATCTATAACCAAAGGAATCAAGTCTCAAAACCCAACAAAACATGGCCAAGAACTCAGGCAGAACTCTCCCGAACGACGACCGGAAAAGCCAAACTGAAAAGGGTTTTCGCTAAAATCAAACTAGCAACCAAACCGACGATGCAACTAGCATCTAACCAACATCCAAGGCATGTTAATGATGTTTTAAATGCCCTCTAACAATTATCCATGAAGTTACAACATAAATCTTAAACCCGAGATTCAAAGCATCTCGCGAAAGAAAAGTGCATACATGCATCTCAAACGACGTCAACGATCATGCTATTGACTCTAAACATATACGGGAGCTAAATGAACATGTTTATGATGATTATCAATGTATGAATCCATGCATAACACAATCAAGCAACATTTTAGGGTTTTACAAGCCTCCATATGTGTCCCAATATGTTGACAGTAATAGGGTTGATCCGAGTGACGACGGTGGTTGCAAAACCGGGGAAGAGTCTTTGGAGCGAATTGTTGGCTCTAGTCCCGGCTCGGTGCATTTTTTTCCTGGAAGGCACGGAGGGTCATTATCATACTACTCGATGCTTTCGGCCGCCGGATATTGATGGTTTCCATCATGGTGGACTTTTCTTTGTACATGGGCGGCGGGTGAATCGTCACACCGGGCTGTGTTTTCTAATGGCTCCAGTGGTGCCTCCTTGGCCTCCTGCTTGGGTGATAGAGCCCGAGCGACTGCCCGACCGGTCTTAATGCTTGGGGAAATACCTCGTTCCCGCGACAGATTATCCAGCGATGTCATACGAGGATTTCCTGAGATTAGAGCTGCATCCCCCCTCCTCTTGCTCTGTTATGCCCAGCGGCATTCGATGTTGTGGCTGGGTCATCTATTTCACGTCTCGACGGGAACCTGATGTTTACGGAGCCCGATGATATTTTCTCTACTTTTCAGTATGAATGGGGCGGTGGATTAGTAGAGCGAGTTCTTCGATGTCGAGATCCGGAGGCGTCGCGTCGGGCCTGAGCTCGTTCGGTAGACACATCCACCTTTATTGTCTCTTTCCTTTATTATATATCATATTTTTTTTCTCACATTTTTTTTTCGAGACTAGCATTTTTTCTTTCTTTCGGGACTGACACATTTTTTTTCATTTTCATTTTTTTTTCAGGTGAACGTGTCTACCTACAAGAAACTGCTGCGGGGCTTCTTTAGCATCAGCAAGCTATATCAGAAGTCGGCTGATGAATTTTCTTGTAAGGGGAGAGCACGGCTGCCCACGCCGGATGACGACGATGATGATGATGACGATGATGATGATGATGACGGTCAAGCCGCTGCCGGCGTAGGTCGAGGATTCGCACGGGTCCTGTGGTCGTGGGTGGTGGTTTTCCGAAGCTACCGTCCAGCACATTAGCTTTGGATTCCTGCGAACATTAGTATCTCTTCTTCTTTTTTTCTTTTTATATATTTTTTCTTTTTATTATTTAATTTTTTTCTGTATTTTTTTATTTCTGTAAAAGAAACCTGTACAAACATTATGATATAATGCAATATAATGTATATGATGCAGTATGTTACACATGCAAAAATAAATTCACACAGAAAATAAAACTATACCAATCATCTAAAATGTAATGGCATGCTGTACTTTGAGAATAGGGATTTTTGAGAATACACCTTTGGATAAGAGCGGGCTTTTTCAGTGATATCTGAACGGAAAAATGGTCGATTCCCTTATTTATTCGGTGCATTGCGGCTGTTGAGTCCGTGGTTATAGCCTTCTTTATAGGTTTTTCTTTCCCTTCCACGATCAGACGCAGGAGCAGTGGATTGTCGGATCACCAAACCAGGATACTGGGCGGAATTTTCATCATACAGTGGGCATTTCTGGTGCTACCAATGCAAGCCATGGTGCGGCACCAAGAGGCTTCTTGGTGGCACCATGGTTTTCCTATGCAGACACTATTTTCGTCACTATTTGGGCACTATGCGCTGAATTGTCCGTCTTCTCCATTTGCGGTATAATTAGTGCAAATGACTGGGCTTCGTTCCTCGCTAATTCATTTCGTTTCTTTCTTTCCGAATTCACTCGCCTCAGATTCGCTTGCCATAGCCTCATTCACCATCATAACACTTCTCGCATCTCTTACAAATGGCCGCCGCTTCCTACGGCTCGAGGAGATTGGGGCTTATGAAAATGCCCTGGATTTCTGGATCCTTTCTTTGCGTTTTGACGAGAGGGATTTATTCGGACATCTTTTCGGGTTCAGGTGCCTTTTATCCTGGCGGAATGTCATAATAAACTGGGACATGCTGAGGGGAGCCGCCAGGTTTTGGTCTTCTGAGGATCACTTGTTTAATTTTGGCATGAACGAGATGTGTCCCACGTTTGAAGAGTTCTGCGCTATGCTTAGAGTGGCACCTACTCGTCCGATCGCGGTATCCACCTACGAGCAGCGTAACGCGGGCGTCACATGGCTATTCGGGAGTTTTCATTCTACCTCGCCAGGGCTACTCCAGTGATTTTTTCAATGGGGATTCTTTTAATTTGATGGTTCTTCCTGAGCCTTCACGTAATATATTGAAGATGACCTCGACTATCACGCATAGATTAACAAGATTTTTTCTTTTGCCTAGTAGGGAGATATTTGATAGTTGGGCCTACCTGGATTAGTAGATGAGCTGGTCGTGACCTAGTATCAGCAGAGGGCTCGCTAATAACATCGCCCTTGATTTTAGCAGACTCTCGCTGCCCTCGATCGCTTTTGTCGGGCTGAATGAATTGTTCCCCATCGGGTGCCGGCTCATTCACATGTGGCTGGAAGAGCATTTTCTTTTGGGTCCGCTCCCGTGCCATTCGAGCTTCTTATGATCCTCTTTATGGAATGCGCGGCATTTTCCCCACTAATTATTCTCGATATTGATCGATCTAATCATTTCTATCGCTTCTGGCTCAATGGATATAGTCCGGGTCGTCCGCCACCGGGAGATTCGGTTTTTCTTCGTCAACACGAAGACACTGTGTGGTGAGGTCGGCCTTTACTGACTTCTTTTTATCACCGACCGATCTTACTGCTAGCTTGAAGGAGCAAGTGATCCTGTATACTTCCCACCCTATATATATGGGAAGGAGTTTACTAATGATCGCTGGGTTCCAATATCCGTGACATGTGGCTTAGAGATGCCGACATCGAGGTAGCATACCCATATTCTGATTATATGCTTTTATCTCGGGTATCCGGGCATGGGTTGTTGTCGAGGGCCGCCTCAAGTATCCGCATAATTTGAGACATTTGTCGGGCTATCATATAACCAATGAGGGATGTTCGCCGGAAGTAAGCGAGGACATTGATAGTTCAGATTGGCTGCTCCCCTGATCCGAGCTGCACTTCGACGCAGTTCATGGTCTTGATGCTCTGACGCCTCGACCTGATACCGCTGGTCCCAGCAATACATCCTCAGAGTGAGTGACGTTGGTCAACAAAGACAACCCATGGGAGCAAGAAATGCATGATCCTCCCCTTCGACCGTGGGTACGCCCAGAACCTGGCGGTCGTGAGCTTCCGCGGCTAAGCTTGGCAAGCGCATTGTGACAACCCCTCGGGAACAAGAGATGGCTGCCTCTCTCCCCCACCCGTATGGGGTGCCGGTCTCGTAACCGATGAAGGGTCCGAGCAACACAACCCAGAAAACGGAGATGCCGATACGAAGAGGAGACACATCTGTGGCTCTCATGCCGATGAAGTCTCAGAGTTTTCTTTCTCGCGCCTCGCAAGGAGCATGTGGGCCTGCTCTGGACGCCGCAGTAATCGATGGATCGCCGGGCTATGGCTGCAAGAAAAGGATTGTTTCGGGAAAACAACGGGGTATAGGCAAGATATAGATATGTACAAATGCAAATAATGTATAATATAGACGTCTTAATAAATATTCCTAAGTTGCACCTAGACTGTAAAATTTATATTTTAGTGTTTTAATGTGAGTTGCTTGTCGTGGTTTTCTCTTTGTCGCCGAGTCTCTCGATGTTGAAGAC
>JABEVN020003565.1:0-17736 GCA_013146195.2 Codonopsis lanceolata | reverse complement strand
CTAGTCGCCCAAATTTCCTTTAATTACCGAGTCAATTCCCACTATTTCTTACATCACCCCCTCCATTGCTCCATTTGTTGTGTCACCCACCACCATACTCGCTTCTATCTCACCTCACTTATAGTCAAGCTTTCCACTTCAACTCGCAACCCATCTCCCTTCCATCCTTCACCTGGCCACCGATGCTTCATCTTCCATTCCAGCCACAATGCTTGCCTCCCAACATTACCAATTTCTACCCCAACTCGCAACCTTCGCTTTTCCTCAACTCCAGCTTGCCGGGCTCATCACTGCTCTAACCATGTCGGGCCACCCCGCCTTCCATCTCACCGCCTCACCACCCTACTGCTCAATGCTCACCATGCCTCCACCTCGCACCACCTCGTGTGTCATCACTCCCTTCTCGCTCCCGAAACCTTAGCCATTCCTCCATCGGCCTCATGTCGGCCATATCATCCATTCCTCCCTCGATCGCCACTATTCCCGCCTCCCCTCTTCCCATCAGGTTGCACTGCGGGTTTCACCGCTATTTTATATCCTCACCGACAGCATCGCTCTGCCTCTTCCCCTTAACCGACCTTCCTACTCACCCAAGCCTCTCCACTGCCTTCTCGACCTATCTCTTCACACATCCCACACCCCTCTCTCTCAGCCGCTGCCTTCTAAACCCACTGATCCCGAACCTTTCCAAGTAGATGATCATAGCTCCCTCTCCCCTGAAAACTCTCTAGACCAAACTGTCATGGACTATCTTCCGACTCCTCTAAATCCTTTCTAAGATCTAATCTTTCTCTCTCCTCTCAAGCTAGCCAAGAGAAAAGCTAGGCATCAACGCAAAATTATTTCCAAAGCTTTACTACATCCCATCGGCACTAAAATCGCTCTTCCCGAAGACATGCCTACCCCTTCACCGAACCCCGAGCCTCGAAGCCCAAATCCCAAATTCTACCCCATGGATGTTTTCTTTCCCCGACCTCGAGGACGCCGATATTCATACACATCGCTTATTCTCCGATGCACCTCACCTCAACCACTGCTCACCCTACCTCCACCTTCTCGGTTCCATGTCTCTCGCCTAAGCTTGACCTCTCTATGCTCATCACTTGCATATGAAGTCGCCCTCTACTGCCATACACATCAGCCTTTCCACCATTCAACAACAAGTTGCTTTCTGCCTCCCAAACCTCACCCTGATCATTACCACCGAGGTGCAAGCCGCCATTGCCGCCGGTGCTCCTCGTGAAGCTCATATGGATGATCGCGACTCTCTTGCTCTATCAACAAGAATGGTCAAATCGTGCTTTCAATGTCAGTTCGCTATGCTTCAAACCATTCAGAGGAGAAGAAGCAGAAGCAAGAGTTGATGCTTACAAGGCCGAAACCGCATTCTTAGGGAAAGATCAAGTTAATGCCCGACATTGCCTGACTCGAAGCCGACATCGCCAAGAACATGATGAAGCCGAAAAAGAAAGCGTGCCGATGCTCAAGTTGAGCCACAAGCACCTCAAATGTGTCGGGGGGAAAGAATTCAAGAAGTCGAAGGAGAACAAGTTGCGCCAGGCCGAAGTCGGCCGCAAAGAACCGAGAATGAAGCCAAGTTGGTCCATCGCTTGAAGAGCCCAAATCAATCAAGGATCAACATCGCCTATGGAACATTTCATCTCTCTTTACTTTGAACAAACTCCGTTAAACTCTCGCTTTAGTTGTACCTCATCGGGCATTATTCTATGATATCGCCATTACATTGTGGTACTAACAAAATTTTGCAGAACTTTAAAATTCTTGGCTTTCTTGCTTCAAGTGAATGGTTTTAAGCAAATAGAGGAGATTGTTGAATCTTTTAATTTAAAAGATTTGCTTAAAAACATTTCACTTGATTGTCACCAGACAAGCAGCCTTAAATTTGGTCACTGGTTATTATTTTGTCACCAATCTTCTCACCGATCAATACGCTGCTATGAAATGAGTTTATCTTTTCCTTATTTGTTTAAACATAGTCTAGTACTAACTCTTCCCTACTTTGTGTTTGTGATAGATGTCCTGCCACATAATATCTCCCAAGATCCTTTGCGATCTTACATCGTGATAACACATTTTCAAAATTCAAATGTGTTCCTAACTGGGTTGCTCACTCGACTATCTATATATACCCATTGAAGCATTGGTGAAGACAACGAAGTCTCAAGAATTGCAAAGTCAAGAAACTTTTTACTCGCAAGCTCTCGCCTTCATCTTAATTAAAACTCTAGCTAGATAATTGCCTTTGAAAATTTCTTTCTAGTTATTGTTTAGGCAAAACACCGAGTACTTCGGCTCAAATTATTTCAAACTCAAGAAATTTGTCTCACGAGTTTGATTGTTTCTCAATCATTCTCCCAAACACCGGTCTTTTGTTGTACACGATCCATTAGAGATCAATTAGATTTTTAATAAAATTAGTGCACTTCAAAAATCCAAGTCTGACTCAACTTGGTAGTGGACGTAGCGCTTATCGTCGGAACCACTTCAACCGAATTGTCACCATTTTTATCCTCGCTAACCGACTTAACACTTAAGAAGTTATTAAACCGATTAAGTGTCGCCCGCTTAACAACACTGTTTGCTTACTTGTTCGATAACTTGTGTTTTAATTTCTTCTCTATATTCGTGATCAAACATCAAAACAGATTTCTTTTTGAAAAATTTGTGTCAACCGACCAACCGACCAACTCACTTAAGGAATTTCAAAGTGTCGACCTAACGACCATCTCTTCAGCTTGACCGACAAGATCAAGTTTTCACGCCAATATTATAGGATTTTCAAATCAACCACCAAAAGTTTTTAAAGGCTATTCACCCCCCCCCCTCTAGCCTTAACTGTTGTCATCTGGACTTACACAGACGGTGTTGGCGGTTGGGCTCTAAAAGGAATTGATGCCGAAGACTATGCTCGAGAATTAATGGAAAATTGCGTTCGTGAAATTTGACACAAACCCATTAAATACATTTTTTCCTAAACTGGTACTGAAAGAAGCATTCGATCGTACTAACGCGAAAGGGTCTTCAACTGCTTGTATTTTGACGGTCAAAGGTGATTTCTTGCACGCCGTGAACGTCAGAGATGGTGGGTTCTTGGTGGTTCATGGCGGAGTGGTTATGTATGAGTCACCAGTGCAACAACCTGCGTTTAATAGGTTGTATCAGTTGAGGAAGAATGGAGGGGATGATTGCCCTGATTCTAGGTTGGAGATAAGCGTGGAGCCGTGAGACGCGATTGTTGAACGATGCGTTGTTTGATAATGTGTATGTGGCAGAGATTGAGAACTTTGTCAGGGAGGGAATTGAGAACGGCGTCCAGGCTGAGGATTTGGCTCGTACAATGGCGAAATTCACGCAAAAGACAACTTTGAGTGCTGATTTAAACCCATATCTTTTCTATGCTCCACTGCTTCGTCTTCCGCCATGGCTACCCTCCCTCTGAGTCTGTATAAGCAACAGTGATGAAATCGGGATTCACATAGGTGAAATTTAGATATGGGTTTTTATTTGATTTTAGATCTCGGTTTCAATTTGATTTTAGGCGAAACCCATATCTGAAAAAATTACAGAAGAACATCAGATCTGGAAACCAAAATGCCAAAAGAATTGAAGATGGTGATGATGAAGAAAATGGGGGCAAAATAGGTATTCAATATAAATTAAGGTTCAAACTTAACGTCCAACCAAAAATTAGGTTAACATGCAAGATAAGTCTGGTACAGTGGCCATCCCAAAAATTTTGACGTCTTAGTGGCCTAATTACAATTTTTTGAAAGGTACAGTGGCCCAAAGGGAAAGATGATTGTTGAAAGTTCCAACAGAAGTGATGGAATGCAACTGCCCATCTTCCTCATAATTTATGTTACAGGGAACTCTTTCGGGCAGAGTGCACTGTTGCAGCACAACGCCGATACACACAATCCGTACATTTCTGACCCATAACCAAGTAGAACACAAAATTGGAATAAACTTGCATCCGTATAATGGACTGAAGAAACACAATTCATCAAGATAAAAGACAAATCTGAACCTACAAAACCACGACATTCCAACGAATTAGAACAACTTACCTGAGACGAGAAATACAATTTCAAACCCTTGACCTCGAATTTGTGCGCGTGAGCAAGGAAAGAAATAGGAATTTGGGGTTTCAGAGTTCAGTTAGGGTTCGTATTTGAGAGAGAGAGGATTTGAGGACATGATCGTCTCTCTCGATTGAGAACTCGCTCACAAAATGACGGACTGAAGTGAAATTGGGGGAGAGCCGACTAAATTAGAAAATAGAAATCAACGTGGGTGCCCAGTTGGGCGTCCATTTAGCCCATAATATTTCATGGGCATAAATGGGCATGCCCATTTATGTCTATTTAAAATTTGAACTGTGCTCATACCTAATTTTTAGTAGGGGCGGGCGAATGGGCATGGACGAAAATTGCCACCTCTAGTAATGGGTAATATATATATATATATATATATAAGTAGGGTAGTCTATATTGGGAAACATCCCGCCAAAATTTTGTTTCCCAAAATAGAAATTCCTATTAACAAGAAACAATTAATGATTTTTTTAACTAAATAATTCAATAACTCCTTGGAACTTCCACCATCAATTATCCAAATTTGCATAGTTTTTCAATTCTTGGTTGTGTCAAATGGAAATGAATCAACACATTATAAATGATGATTAATAAAAATGGATTAGTCCACAACATGAATCTATCAAATATTGAAATATTATTCTAAAAAAATCAAGTAAATCAATAAATATCCAAACCTTGAGATGTAAAAAAACCATTGACAATTTCAAAGTAGTATGAAATAAAAATCACAAAAAAAAAAAAATTATTTTTCGAAATACTAAATGATTAAATCAGTTCAAAAATTTATCTAAAAGTAAATAACAAAAATCGATGTATAAAAAATATTAACAAATTCACAGTAGATCTGAATGTCAATAATGTTTTTTTATACGAAATAATTAAACAAAATGTTTTTATGTGATTTCATTAGATCCAAATGAAAAATCACTGAAAAAATATAATTAATATTTTTTCTTCAGAATAAAATTGGATATTAGAGAAAGAGAGATGAATCGAGCGAGAGGACGAGAGTTTACTGTGGTATGTACGGTGAGTGTAAGAGAGGTTGCCAGTGAGAATAAGAGATATTTCCTTAGAAGGATGAAGAATAAGGGAGATTGCCAGTGAGATTCCCTATTTTCCTTTCCTTCTTCCTTTTTTTTGTGTAGTTAACGAGAGATTATTGAGATACCACGATAACATTTCGATTTCTTCATAATGTTATTATTTTTCGATATAATTCTTTATAATTAGCTTATCTTCTTTTGTAGTATATTATTTTAATTGTTTATTACTTTTCATATAATGCAATTACTATATGATCATATATTCACCATTTTTTAATTTATAACAATACTACAACTATTTTTAAAATTATTGCTACAATTAAGATTTAGTGAAGGACAAAGTTGTCTTTATTTTCTAAAAAATTGACTTTATTTTCTCATATCTTAAATATATAAGTCTCTAATTTTTAAATCAAAATAAAACAGATTTTTTTAAATCGAAAGTAGTTGCCTCCAACATTATTTTTTCTTTTTTTTAGAAATTTGTTTTTCTTTTTTATTTCGCTTGAGTATGAATTAATTGAAAAAATTATATGACCGTGCATTTAACACACAGATGTAAAACTAGTTGTAAATTAAGGCCTTGGTTTGCTTTGAAGCTCAGGAAACTGGTCCAAGACTCCAAGTCTCCAAGTCACCAAGCTATGGTAAGTGTGTTTATCCCAATTGGTTAAGGTGGCAGACTGACAGTGAAGAGAGTTTGGTGCGAAGTTTAAGGTTTGAATCTCCATTATTGTTAATTAATTCAACTCATTTTTCATCTTATCAATGATTAATTAAAACCTTAATCTTGTGTCATCATGCTTAGTACTCCAAGAAATCTTTTATCCTACCAATCAGCTTGTGGAACCCAAATTCTTTTCTCCATCTTGTTGAAAAGCAAAGAAAAAGCATCTTCAGTGTTATCATTTTCTTGTTTTATTTAGGACCTTTTGTGGACCCTAATTTTATTTAATTCTTATGTAGAAAAAGTATATGAAATGATTATTCTTTTAATCTCTTCGTAGTTCCCACATAGTATTAAATATAATTAAAAATACAGTAATTATTACTCTTTCAAATAATCGATTTCTTTGATCCTATACACTGTTTAGGCCTCATTTGGTACAGCGCTTTCAAAATACACCATTTTTAAAATACATCGTTTTCAAAACAAAGTTTTTTTTTCTTATAAACACGCTTGTGTAACTATTTAAAACATTATTTTCATAAAAAAGTAATTGTAAAAAATAATTCAATGTTTAAAATTTTCTTTTTTCCCTATCGCTTCAAATTTAAGCATTTCTAAACGCATCACATTTAAAGCATTGTGTTTTAAAATGCGATATTGAAACATTTTTAAAAAAATAATACATTTTTTGTTAACGTTTTGATCAAAACACTCCCCAAACAAACTCTAAAACAACGTAACGTAACTGATTATATTATAAATACAATAAATATATGTATAGTGTATAGTTTTTTTAATACTCTCGTGCAAGTGACCATAATAAAAGTTTCTTATAATAAAACCGAGCCGAATAGATATAAACCAGAATGTATACCATATTGAGCAAAAAGTTATAAATTGCATAGGTCCATAACAATGGCTGTTTAAAGAAAGAAAATGTGTTGGGAAAAATACAATACTAGACACTAGACAGACAAAGTGGGGCAAGAATGGCGGAAGAGCAACATGATATGGGTCCGGGTCGGGCCGAGGAAGAGCTTTGGTGATAATGATGGTACTTACGGAGTGTGGTGATGTGGGTGTACGAGTACGACTCGCTCCTCTCTTTCCCCTTTTCTACAGTAGAAGGTCCGTGAACTTTCCACCTCTTTCCCAAAGGCTCCCCGTGGACCCCACAAACTCACTCCACACTCCCTCCAAAATTTACTTTAACCCCTTTCCCTTTTCTTTTTTTTTTTACCCACAATTACTACACCAAAATGAAATCAATTTTACAGAATTAAATGAGAAAATGATTCCCAAAATTTATTTGGTGAGATAAGAAATGTGATTGTTAATATACTAGTACAAATTACTATTATTATGTTTTGTTGTTGTAGTAAGGAACAAAACAACTTGAAATTTAATGACAAAATTAAGGTAATTGACAACATTATACAAGCACATTTGTTAGTGAATTTCATTAAAAAAAAAACAGATATTAACGTTATTATAGCTCCACAAAATAATAGGTTGTGCATTTTTTTTTATTTTTGGTGAAATTTTAAATAATCTAACCGTAAGTCCAGTTGGCAATGACAAGGCTAGATGGGGGTGAATAGCATTTTAAAAACTTTGAGGGTGTTTTGAGAAACTTTAAAATTTGCAGTGAATTTGTAATCTTGTTAGTCAGCTGCTACTAGGTCAGCTGGCTGATGTTTTAAAGAAGCTGAAGTTAGTGAAGATTGGTCAGTTGGTGACACAATTGTTTTCAAAAATAACTTTTAAGATAGATAACTGAATATAAAGAAGGAACTGAAGGACAATTTATCAAAACAATTAAGTAAACAATTTATGTAAGTAACTGGCTGACACTTAAGTAGATCAAGACTTCTTAAGTGTTAGAACCGTTTGTAAGAGCTGATGAAATGACTGATAGCAAAATTGAAGTGGTTCACAATAAAACTGCTACGTCCACTACCAAGTTGGTCAAACTTAGATTTTTGAAGTGCACTAATTTTATTAAAAATCTAAGTGATCTCTAATGGATCAGTGTACAACAAAAGACCGTGTTTATGGAGTATGATTGAATAACAATCAAACTCGTGAGACAAACTAGCTTAGTTCTAAAGAATATGAAGTAAATCACTCAGAGTTTGTCTAAACTATAACTAGAGAAAAATTGATAGAGAAGAATATCTAGCTAAGTTTTCAAGAAGACTAAGGTAGAGAGAATTTCTTTAAGAGTAGAAAGCTTCAGACTTCTATGTTGCTTCAATTGATTCTTGAGGGTATTTATAGATGATTCTTGAAGTGTAGCCCGTTAGGAACACATTTGAATTTGAAATGTGTTAAGCAAAACATACATATCTTCTCACAACATCACATGGATCTTGTTAGAGAGCAGACGTACAAGATATCTATCAATACACAAAATAAGAAAGTGTCCGTACAAGAGATTGCTCAAGTAAACCGAGGTAAGGAAACTGACACTTTAAAAATTATGATCAGCTGATAGAAGTAACTGACTAGGAATTATGCCATAAGCTGACCAAAAATGAAATAACTTATAAGATATTGACTGACAAAAGCGAATGATTTTAAGCAAATTTAATTTTAAGGCAAGATTCAACAATCTCCTCCTATTTGCTTAAAACCATTCACTTGAAAGCAGAGAGCCAATAAAGTACTTATATTCCTACAAAATAGATGTTAAAAGGCCAAGCAGATAACATATGAAAATAAAGTAGCAGGAAATTAAAACCAGGAAGGAATTAATAGTCTACTACAAGTAAAACTGATGTCTTAAAATTCAAAGTTTTGAGAGAGAGAGAGAGAGAGAGAGAGAGAGAGAGAGAGAGAGAAAGAGAGTTTGGTTCATCCATCTATTGATGTGGATCCTTCAGTAGGCTTTTCAGCTTGAGCAGCAGCTGATGGATCAACATCAGCTTCATGTACCTTTTCAGCATCAGCTTCTTTTGCAGTTTCAGGGTCCTTGCAGGAACTGACTGGGATGGCTTAAGACCAAGTCTTTGTCTGAGAATCTTGTTCTCAGCCAAATATGTATCAGCTCGTGCTCTCTGTTTCTTCTCCTCCTGAATGGTTTGAAGCATAGCAGCTTTAACATTGAAGGTCCTGATTGCCCATTCTCTCTGGTAAAGCAGAATAGATCTCCAATCATCCATATGAGCTTCTGGCTTGCAATAGCGCGATCTCTACTCGTGTAATTTGTGATTATCGGGAAGAAGAGATGCAAACTGTTGCTGGAGAGTGGCAAGCTGATTAGTGTGGTGCTTGAAGGCTGCTTTCATCTGTAAGTGATGAACATAAAGCAAGTCCATTTTGGCTGAAACAGATAATGTATCAGCTGGAGAAGGACCAATTGGTTCAGGAGCAGGTGATTGAGAAGGTCCTAGGACCTCTGCAAAAAAGTGAAAGTCTTGAATGTCCTCATCTTCTGGGCCAGTAGGGAAGAATGTAGCCATAAGATATGCAGGAACAGGAGATGTGGGTGCCGGGTCTGATTCAGGAATAATATTAGGGAAAATAGTCTACTTCCCGTGAGGCCTGGAGAGCTGAGAAATGAGAAATGATGGCTCGTCCGTGTCTTTTTGTCCGTGCCTTTCTCAGAGGCCAACACGGATGTAGTGAGGAGAGAATCATTCATCCCGAAGAATTCGGGAGAATGATTCCTGAATAGTATGAGGTGGGGAGGGATGGAGGACAAGAGAGAATGAAGGGATAAAACAGGTAGGATTAATAGAGAAAAGGCTTGGTTTAGGTGAGTAGGGAGATTAGTATCCAGAAAAGTGGAAGGTTCAGGAGAGGGAATTACAATAACATCTGGAGTCGACGGAAGAACATCATCAGCTAGGGGTTTAGTTTGTAAAAGGGGAGTGGCTAACAAAGGAGTGGCTGACAATGGGATTGCAATCGACACATGGGGTGATCGACAAATTGAGTGGTCGACATCGAGTTGACAATGGGATTGTTGGTTCAGTAGTACCTGACACATAGATGACTGACACTGGAGTGGCTGACACTGGAATTGGTGCAGGAATCAGAGTAGAGATTGGAAGGACTGAGGATGAGGCTGCAGTTGTTGGCACAAAAGTAGGTACTAGAATGGATTATAGATTTGTAGGGTAGTAGTAAAAGTGGGGAGAGGATCAGCTGGGGTAGAAACAGGTAAAATAGTTGAAGAAACAGCAAAAGGGACATTAGAGGGTACTGCAAGAGGGATTGTAGGTATTGGCTCAGGGATTAAAGGAGCATGATCACTGGAGAATGCATCATGAAAGGCTATGGACATAGAAGCTCCTCCTTAAATGGAGGCCATCTGTTTGTGGAGTTCAATGTAGGCTTGGTTGGCTGAATTAACAGCATCTTGAACATATTTATTGGCAACCTTTTGAATTCTTGCCAGGTTTGCTGGGTCAACTGAAGGTTGTTCCCAGTCCTGATGCATCAAATCATCTTCTGGCACTACAGCTCTCCCTACTGATATGGATCATCATGTGGCAAAGCAGGGAGTTGATGCACTTTGTTGTAAATGGTCTAAGCTAGAAAGATAAGCTCATCCTGAACAAAACGATCATTGGATAGGTAGAATCTATTCCAGAGAAGAAGGAGAGTGTCAAAGTATTTGCCATAGTTGGCCACTAGATCTTCTTGTGACAAGTTAGGGGTAACATGATACAAAACATATGGTCTTCTCTTCAAATTATGGTCAATGTATTTGATTGGATTAACAAGAGGTTTTTCATTTTTCTTCTCTTCATGGAAAGAAAGAAGAAATTGTACAAAATATGGAAGATGGTCAATGGGAAAGACCCAATTTGGAGGAATGGGAACATGATTGGCTTGGTAGTATGAGTGTCTTGGATGGAAGGTAGGATTCCTAATAGGAGGGAAAAAATTGATTGGAGCAATGTGTTTGGGGATTTAGGATTTGAGGCAGGAGAAACTGGTGAAGGATCAGTGACTGGGATATCTGGGTTGGGAGAGAAAGGAACAAAATTACCTGGATTGAGATCTGGGTTTCTTCTTTGTCTTTTGGGACCAAGTTCAGCAGCTAAAGTCTGTCGTCTTCTTCTTGTCCGTCTGGGTTCAAGAATTTGAGAGAGATGTCATTTGACCCCTTCGCGTCAAGACCCGACCAATTCAATGTCGGTGGTTGACCACCTTGAGTTCTTGTCCTTCGGTCTTCTTCATGTTTGAGCCGAGATTTCTAGATACTAACGTGACCAATTCCTATTGGCTTATCAATTTCTGGTGCAAAAGCCATATTCTCCATTTCTATTGCCGACAGAATTTGAGAATTTCACTGTCACCGGTTGACTTCTTGGACCAACTACAATTCCTGACCACCGACTTGTGGACATAGCAGTGAGAGCTTAAGTTCTTGTCCTTCGAGGTCTTCTTCATGTTTGAGCTGTGGAGATTTCCTGACCAAAGCGACTAGATACATTAGCTCGCTTAATGTCTGCAGCCATATACTTTTTAATTTTCACAGGCTCCAAATCTCCAATGGTAAGGAGACGATGCTGAAGAACTAAAAGAGACCTAAGAAACTGATTGATGATGAGATGGTGTGTAAGCCTTGGGTTGCCAAAAGCCATATTCTCCTTATATTTGGCTATGTTGGTCTTCACACATTCAACCAGGACTGCACCCCAGTTCATTTCAAAATTCTCTACATTGGCTTCCATGAGAAACAGTTGAGACTCAATAATCTTGTCGTGCCCACCAGACTTGATGATGAGACATTTGTCTAGCACAGTTGCGAGGGCATAGTGAAGAGGAGCGAATATGTTCTTGTGCCTATCAAAGGCAAGTTCTACAGGTACTTCGCCTCTCATAGAAATCCACCCGGCCTGTTGAGTTTCTTTTGGGATGGTGTATATGGTAGAGCCATCATCTGACATATTAGGGAAGACTGTTGTGATGGTTTCTGAGTCGAAGACTATGGGTACTCCTCTGATGGTTCCACTGAGAGAGAAGGGAACAATTGGATTTTCCTCCATAGACATGAAGAATTCTTCAGTTAACTGGCAGCTATAAGTTCTGATGTTGAAGGAGAGAAGAGGAGTCAACCCAGAAGCTGTAAGAAGATCCAGAAGTTCAACCCCAAGGGGTTCAGAGTTGAGAGATACGACATCTAAGAGGCATCCTAAAGCAATATTGCTTGCCATTTTCCTGAAACAATCATAACAACAATATTAAAAAAACAAATGGAACGGAGAGAGAGAGAAAGATAGAAAAAGATAGAGAGAGAGTGGGAACCGAAAAGCTAGGGTTAGGGTTTAAAGAAAATGATAGTTTGAAGAAGAAGAGGAAAGAGGTTTAGAGGTTAAGAATGAAATGTAGATACTCATGAGGAGGGAGTGTGTATGTATATAAGTGAGGGATTTTATAAGTACGGGTGCTTATAAAAAGGTGAGTGAGTGGGTTTTAAAAGCTAAGATATGGAGTGTAGTGAAAAAGTACACATAATATTGGTTTTTGTGATAAAAGGGTGATTTATGACAGAAGGTTATTATCACAATGATGAGCCGTTTTTGTGTATACACGTCACTTCAACCGCCAGTGTTGGTGGGATAGTGGAGAGGTCATTTTGGTTTCTCAAGGAAGCTTCGCGAGTTCCAAGGAAAAATAAAAAAGGCGGGAAATAAAGAAATTTATAATTATTTTTAATTTAATATGAATCTTTGCTGAGATACGATCTGCTTTGATTAAGGATAAGAGGCTACCTGAACAGTGACTATAAGGTCAGTCACTGTGTTGTCAGCTAATAAAAATTTGTCAGCTAAAGAATAATTTCAGCTGATGACTACAGGTTGTCAGATGAGGATTTTGTTCATATGCTTAGACCCAAACAGATATGTGAGATAATGGTTGTCAACTAATGGCTGACAATATTTGTCAGCTGACTGACAAATTGCCAAGCTGATTTTCTTTAACAACTGATCTATTTCATCCTGCAAAGATTAGAGATACACAAATATCTTTCTATGACATTATAAGCATTCCCAATTCACCTCTTAGAAATTCAAATCTATCTGATTTTAGAGCTTTTGTAAATATGTCGGCTAATTGAAATTCTGTAGGAATATATTCTAGCTGAACATTACATTTCTCAACATGATCTTTTAAGAAGTGATATCTTATATCTATATGTTTGGTTTTAGAATGCATAACAAGATTTTTAGAAACAGAAACAGTATTATTACAATAAATAGGACATGTTCCCATTTCCATTTCATAGGCCAATAGCTGCTGTTTCATCCAGAGAATTTGTGAACAGCAACTGCCAGCAGCAATGTATGCGTAGTTGAGGTGGAGACTGACGCCTGCTTTTTGCATGCCCAAGATATCAGTCTGTTTCCAAGAAACTGACATGTTCCACTGGTGTTTTTTTTTGTTAACTCTACAAGCTGCAAGGTCAGCATCTGAATATCCAATTAAGTTAAAAGATGAATCTCTAGGATACCAAATACCAAAATTTTCTGTATCAATCAAGTATCTAATAATTCTTTTTGCAACAATCATATAAGATTCCTTTGGATTAGCTTAAAAACGAGCACATATACACACAGTAAACATAATGTCTGGTCTACTAGCAGTTAAATAAAAGAGAGATCCAACTATACCTCTGTACTCAGTTGTATTAACCGATTTACCTTTTTCATCAGTGACCAAGTGACATTCCACTCCCATTGGAGTGCTTGCTGAATTTGCTTCTTGCAAGTTATACTTCTTGATCAGCTCTCTTGTGTATTTTGATTGATGGATAAAGATTTCTTCTTCAGTTTGCTTAATTTGCAAACCTAGGAAGTAAGTGAGTTCCCATCATGCTCAT
Organism: Codonopsis lanceolata; assembly: GCA_013146195.2. Taxonomy (NCBI): domain Eukaryota; kingdom Viridiplantae; phylum Streptophyta; class Magnoliopsida; order Asterales; family Campanulaceae; genus Codonopsis; species Codonopsis lanceolata. The sequence continues at coordinate 4,062 of JABEVN020003565.1, read as the reverse complement.
TTCAAATTTTCCTTTCATAAGATTTTCAAATCTTTTACACAAAACTTCATTAGTAGAGCCAAAAATAATATCATCAACATAAATTTGAACTAGTAAGATATTACCTTTGTGCTTCAAAGAGAAAAGAGTAGTATCAATTTTACCTCTTTGAAGCCATTTTTCAATGAGGAATTTTGATAGAGTCATATCATGCTCTTGGAGCTTGTTTAAGACCATAAACAACATTTCTTAGCTTGTATACATGGTCCTTCTTTTTGATATCGAGAAATCCAGGAGGTTGTTCAACATAAACTTGTTTTTGTAGATCACCATTTAGAAATGCACTTTTTACTTCCATTTGATAGACTTTGAAATCCTTGAAAGTTGCATAGGCAAGGAATAATCTGATGGCTTCCAGTCTGGCAACATGAGCAAATGTTTGATCATAGTCAATATCCTCCTCTTGTCTATAGCCTTGGGCTACCAATCTTGCTTTGTTTCTAGTGACATTTCCATCTTCATCCAACTTGTTCCTAAACACCCATTTAGTTCCAATGACTTATTGATTTGAGGGTCTTGGAACAAGTTCCCAAACTTGAAATCTTTCAAGCTGATTTAATTTTTCTTGCATGGCCTCAATCCATTGGGGATCCTCCAATGCTTCATCAATCTTTTTGGGTTCAATGGAGGAGACAAAAGCATGTGAATCAAGAGTTTCAATTTTGGAACTGCTTCTTGTCCTTAGACCAGCAAATGGATCTCCAATGATGTTTGAAACTGGATAATGTCCAGCTTCCCTAATTTCTCTAAGGAGATCTGGAAGAGGATCAGTCGATAAGGGTGAGGAAGAAGAAGTGTCAACTGACTGAGTAGTTTCAGAAGCAAGTATGTCAGCTAACTGGTCAGCTGTGATAGGATTTGGATTATCAGCTGGCTGGAAGTTGTCAGCCTGCTGAAGTTCATTCTGAATATCTAAGGTTACAACTAGAGGAATGGTAGATGAAGGGTTGTTTTGAGTTGAACTACCATAGTTTCCTGTCTCAAAAATCTCAAAATTGTCAATAACATTAGGAGTTTCAACAGACTCAAGTAAATTAAATTCATCAAAAGTAATATGCATATATTCAACAATTATTTGAGTTTTTCTGTTATAAGCTCTATAGGCTTTACTATGTTTGGCACAACCAACAAAAATACCTTCGTCAGCTTTTTCAACAAATTTACCTCTGTGATCACTACCATTGTAGTGAATGAAGCATTTGCACCCAAAAATTTTAAAGTAAGCAATGTTGGGTGTTCTTCCTCTCCATAATTCGCATGGGGTCTTTCCATAAATTTGTTTATGAGAGATCTGTTTTGAGTAAAATAGGTCAGATTACAACTTCTCGCCCAAAAAACTTTGCTTTGCGACTAGCATAGTTTTGCCTGCTTCAATCAATGTCATGTTCTTCCTTTCAGCTACACCATTTTGCTGAGGTGTTCTTACTGCTGAAAAATTATGGTCAATACCATGATCATCACAGTATGTATCTATGCTAAGGTTCTTGAATTCAATACCATTATCTGATCTCACACTTATGATTTCACACTCTTTTTGAGTTCGAAGATTTCTGAACAGGGTAGTGAGAATGCCATAAGTTTCATCCTTGGGTTGCATCATTTCAACTCATGTGTACCTTGAGTAATCATCTACAACCACCAGAGTATATCTATTTTCTCCCAAACTTGCAGTAGTAATGGGACCAAATAAATCCATATGAAGTAGTTCCATAATTTTTTTGGTTGAAAGACATGGTTTGAGTTTGAAAGAGGCTTTTATTATTTTTCCTAAAATGCAAGCATCACATTTTTTGTCAGAAGGAAAGTTTATAGATGGAAAACCTTTCACTAAGTCTCATTTTGAAAGTTTGGAAAGATATTTAAAATTCAAATATGAAAGTCTTTTGTACCAAAGCCATGAAGTTTTTGAAGTATTATTTGCTACTAAACATATTTGAGTATTGTGATTTAAAGCAAGTAAATCAATAGCAAAAACATTTCTTTTTCTGGATCCAGTAAGTGAAACTTCATTTGTGATGTTGTTTTTGATAAAACAATGAGTAGAAGAGAAAGAACAGCTCATACATTTATCACAGAATTGTGAAATGTTTAGAAGATTATGTTTCAAACCTTGCACCAATGACACATTTTTAATTTTGATAGATCCTCTGATAATGGATCCATAATCTATAGTCTTTCATTTTGAGTTGTCTCCAAAAATGACAGAAGGTCCTTTGGCTGAGATAATGACAGTAAGAAGTTCAGCTGACCCAGTCATGTGTCTAGAGCATCCACTGTCTAATATCCATATGTCAGTTGATTGATCATCTACCATTAAGCATACCTGAAATATGAATATTTAAATCATGGTACCCTTTATGCTTTTGGGTCCCAAGGATTAGTTTTCTTTGGTAGCCAAACTTGCCTAACATTAGGCATCTTGACTTTGTCAGTAGGTTTAAATCTGAACAGGCATTCATGAGACTGATGACCAAAAGTAAAACAAATATTGCATTTGTGATAACCAGGTTTATCAGTCATTGAAGATGAATTCTTTGATTCATTTTGACTTAGTTTAAAAGTCTTAGCAGCAACAAAATTGATTGGCTTGAACTTGTAAGTTGCCTTTCTTCTGATTCCTCCTCTTTTGTCACCGGCCGACCGACACTTATCACCGGCCGACATTTATTAGGCGACACTTATCAGCTGTTTCATTAGCTGACAATTTTTTAGGCTTATAACCAGAAGACTGACAACTGTCATTATTTAGCTTATCCTTTTTGTTAATGGACTTCTTAAGCTGATTAATGCTTCTGGGATATATGAAAGGTACAGTATTATAAGCTAATCCCTTATCCTTTTTTAGCAGAATCTCAGGTCCACCATTTAACGTCGATCTCACTTGTTTTTATCATCTTTTGAAAATCTAAGACCATGTTGGTCTTCATGATTTCTGATGATTGATGATTTTAACATCGGCTTTGACTTTGAGTAAGTATCAACAACATTGGTTAGTCAAAGATTCCTTTCTAAATCGGCAATCCGGGCATTTGATATTTTGCTTGTCTCTCATGTTTTTCATTGATGCTTTTAAATTGCAGCAATTCTTTTCAGCGTACTTTGTAAAGCTCATTGATCTTTTGAAGCTCACAGTTTTCATCAGAAATTCTTTTGAAATCACGAGATAAAGAAACATGAATTCTTTTAAGTGTTTCAAACTTGGAATACATTTCTTGCATTTGTTCATTGAATCAACAATTGTGTCGCAGGCCTTCTCTCACGCCTTTTTGGTTGTTTTGATGTCAGCAGTCCTTTGAAAGATTGACTTTTTCTTTTCTGGCTGACTTATGATTCCTTGTCCATAAAAACCATTTCCTATTTTCTTAACCACAAACTTATCAGGTTTGATGACCTTTGTCAGCTTGGGGTTTTTAATAGGTGAGCTTGGAAGCTCACATCGACTTATTTGAATATTTTGGACTGGGAAAATCATTTTGAATCATACGTAGTGACGCAACAAGACACATATTTGCTTCTTGTACAAACTTCACCGATTCATCTTCGAGACTCAGTAATCCATGTTGCAAGATTTTGATCTTCGAGAACTAAACCCTTTTATTTTTCAAAATTTCGGGAGCTCTTTTGTAATATTCATTTTTGTAAAAGGACAGCTTTGAGGCAAAGTGACCGGTTTTCTACAATTAAAGCACAACAACTTTTCTTTCTCATCATTGTCTTCATTTCTTGAAGTAAGACTTTTGAAAGTTTGAAGAAGAAGGTCTTTGGGAGCTTGAGGAAGGTTTTTGAAAATTTGAGGAAGATTTTTGACAACTTGTATAAGGTTTTTGGAAGTTCCTTTTAAAATATTTATACTTTTCTAAATTGTCTAGCAAATACGGCAAATTCATCTTCATCAAAGTCATATCTGAGATGTGGAGGATATTAGGTGTCTCTTATTGGCTTGCAAAGAGATACATTTAAAGTTTTCTCAATTTCTTGACTTTTGAGAACTTCTTTTTTAGACTATAAAAGTTTTGTTATTCT